>JAURVB010002359.1:0-84150 GCA_033002965.1 Piper betle | reverse complement strand
CACCATAAAGCATCGCGTCAATTGAGACCGAAAGAGAGAAAGAGAGAGAGGTATGGACAATCCCCATGTTCGTCGAGTCCCGAGGTAGGAACAAAAGACACAATAACGGTGTTATCCTTAAAACGCCGGTTCTTAATGGGAGACAACTGCGGTACGACTCTATACTTCACAGTATTGGAGTAAAAAGAGGTGGGATCAAACTGGGCAGCACTGTTTCCTTTTTTTAATTTTTTCTCCATTCTTTTGATTTTATTATGTACCAAAACAGGGGCAAACTGTTTATACTATAGACACAAGGTAAATTAGTTGCCTAAGGGGGAATACATATATGGAAGAAGTTATTTTACTATATATACAAGGTAAATTCACTTCATGTCGATAGGGATATTATGTTAAAATATATTTTAAAATATTTAAAGTAATATTTTTTCTATTATTTTTCTCATATTTTATATTAAAGTTTATAATATTTATTTATTTTTATCAAATCGGGTTGATACTGATCGAATAAGAGCCTAAATGATTCATATCACACAAGGATATAGTAAATAAGATGCATGTAATATTTAAATTGGATTAGATACCGATTTGAATATTTGAATTCATGTGTGATCCTTCAGAACCCATTCTTAAACGCGACTCTAGCCAAAGTTTGACATTTTACATTAAACATATATGTATAATTATCATAGATTTTATACAAAACACACATATATATATATATAATATAATATGTCATAATAATGATTTTTACATGATAAAATGTTGTTTTTGATGACCTATAATTGACGCAAGATTGACCAACTGCATCTTAAAACATGTCAAAGGAAGATATATACATACATAAGTAAAATTCAAGTAGCCGGTGTTCCACTCAAAGTCGATGTTTGAAGCCAATTATGTTCACTTAAATTTGAAAATAAATGAATCAAATTTAAATACAATTAAACTAGGATAATTAGCGCCACCCACATTCATGTTTAGGAATGTAAATAAACCAAATTGGCTCATAAACATTTTATGTTCGATTTGATTCAACTTGAACTCGTGCTGATTAATTTTGTAATCGAAAAATATGACTAAATAGCTCTGTACAATAAATAGAGCTTAAACTAATGAATGTTTAGCTTAATTTGACTCTAAATTCGAGCTCAATGCATTCAAACTTAAACCAAATATTCGGCTCGACTTGACTCATCAATACTTTGAGGTCACATTAAATTTATATAATATTAGAAAAAAATTTAATCATAAAAGTCGAACACGAGTCAAGTATGAACATTCGCTCAACTCTAAAACGTAACGAACTGAACATAAACTAAGCCTAAATAACATAAATTTTAGACAAATTATTCAACCGATAATAAATTAAAAATTTATTGAGTATTTAAACAAGTTAAAATATACTTATTAAAAATTATATTAAATTCAAAAATATTGATGAGGGTTAGGCTGGACTGAGTTGTTATTTGATGGACAAAGACGCTGTTGGGGAAAGTAGCCATGCAACGGAGGAAAAGAAAGGAAGGGCCAAACAGATTGGCGTGAGTAATGGATGTGGATGGAGTGGTTGCGTCGTCATAAACCCTAAAGCGGCTGACAACACGACAATTTGGGGGCCTTCCCTATTCCCTACGCCCTACTCCGTATTATAGATTAGTTTTGTAGCCCCAAGCCCGTGACACCCATCCAATTGTGGTATGTAGTGGACGCAGCCTGCATCCTCTTGTGAACATTTATTTTGGCATTCGCCCGAATGGGAACACCCCGTTAATGCACCACGCACGCAACCATCACGTGCAGCGAAGTAGAAAAAAATAATACACAATAATTATACACGGCAAAAATTGGACTTTCTAGTCAAAATAAAATCACAAATTAAAAATTACTTAATTTCACTTCTTAAATCAGAATCGTCAAAGTTATATTTTGTAAAAATATATATATTTTTTTATGACTGAAGACACGTATACAAGAGTGCAGAGACTCATCGATAACTTTTCATCGTAAGGTTATTATTTTTAATGGAAATGTAACTTTTGGCAAATAATAAAAGAAATTAATTCATAACTTCTAATAACAGGGACCCACACACAGAAAGCTAAAGCAAAACTCTATATTTAGTTAAATTGAGAAAAATTAGTGATTATTTTTAAACCATTTGTTGGCACTCGGGGATTTGCTCGGTCATTTTCACACCTTCAGAGACAAGAAAATGTGTTTGTTTTCAATTATAAGCTCAGTTTGGTTCTGGCGGGTATGAAAAATATATAAATTATATGAAAATTATATTTGTAAATAATTAATTGTGATATAAATATAAGATATAAAATCTTTTCATAAGAAAAGTTCTTCTTTTACTCCTATTTTTGATAAAAAAAATGATAAACATATCATTTTTAAGGGGGCTAATAATTGGTGTGAAGTATTATTTGTATTTTATCACACAATACTTTAAGACTTTTAAGTAGAATATGAATACTTTTGGCATGAGTTACTATATATAGATTTCATGTATTTTATTTCTTACATGTTAACCAAACTAAACCTTGATAAGTAATAAATAAAAAATATAAAGTTTTATATCAATGAAGAATTGTATTTTTTTCACAAACATAAAGTTATATTCACTGCTTTAATTTTTTGGCTTGTCAATAAAAAGCTAAAATCATAATTATTGCCAAAGTTATAACCTTGTATACACACATTCATTAAGGGGTAAGACCTAATTAAAAGTATATATTTTGTACAATATATATATATATATTAAATTTAGCATGAAAATCATTATATGACAAGAATTTAATAAAGAATGTAAAAACTTTATTACACACAAGTGGAAATTTTAAGATTTTTTATTTAAAAAAATGTAAAAGTGAACATTTTTAATACTTCTCGGAATGTTTGGTCAATTGACTTTGATATGATAACTCAAATGTTAATCTTAAACTTTCGATAGTGCCAAGTAATTAAATATCTTTTACAACTAAAAATAGGTACAATATGAATCTGGATTCTACTTGGTATTGTGATGAAGTGGAGTTAATTTATACTTGACTTGACTCAGAATCATTTATATTATTAATTTTTTTAATTAAGTAAAGAGTACTATTTAAAATTAGCTTTATTCTCACACTTGACATTAATAAATATATGATTTTTGTTAATGTAAAACATTGATTTAACTAGATTGAAAAAATAATGTATTTAAAATTGTTTAATTCCTTGACTCAAAAGGTCAATTAGAGTTTGCCTGTTTTATCAAATTGGATCTTGTCGACTCCTAGAGTGCACTAATGAAGATGGTGATGCCAACTTTTTCTCTATTCTTCCTAATTTATTTGCCTACATAAAATAAAACGTATGGATAGCAAGAAATTAAGTTATGCATAGGCCTCATTGTCCACCTCTAACTGCTCTCATTTGATTCAAAGCTTGTAAATTAATATTTATTTATTTTATCCACTTTCATTATTACTTTTTTATATATATTTATATTCATTGATTAAAAAGTAATTAAAAGTCGCACTCTAATTAGAAGCAAGAGATTTAATCAATCAAAATATAATAATAATAACTATATTATTATAATTAATGTATTTTTTCATTAAAGTTATCATTAAAACTAGAATATATCTTTAAAATGTCGGATGATTAAAGCCTATCTCATTATTACGAGGGTGTTGCCCTAGTATTTAATACAACAAATCCAATTTCCTGCTTATGACGGGGCATAGTTCACACCCTTGATAATCATACAATAAAACAAAACCCATTTATGAAATTTTAAAGTCCCTAATATTTATTTTCCCTATAGATATCAAGCCTTACCCAATTAAGCCACTAACTCAACCCGGGCGAGCCCAGTCCACCTACAGGGCACCAATGTATATCACTCCTACCTTCTTAGTAGAGCTAATGTACTACTAGTATAGTTTTAAATGTGTTACATTGGCCGATCTGACCAGGTACTGCCACGTACCTTCTTTTAATTAAGTATGATTTAGGCTTTTATATCAATTTAATTTGTACTTGATATTTGAATTTGATATTTTTTCAAGACTATATTTTTATCGAAAACTATAACATTTTAATTGCTATTCAATTCGATCTTAATTATATATTTTTAATGTATGATAATTTTTTTAATTCAAAATATAATTTGAATCCAGTTCAACCTAGTGATGGATTCAGGTCGAATATAGATCGGATTCCAAAATACAAATTCCAATTAAACTTGAATTAGAAACTCATATCCATTTCATATATGATATTCGTATCTAATCTATATTCGTAAAGACCATATCTGATCCATACGACCCAATTGACTAAGACAATATAAATAATATAAAATCTTAATATAAAAATAGATAAAAATAAATAATCTTTTAAAATATTTTAAAAATATAATTTTATAAAATATAACAAATATATATATATTTTAAATATTTTTAAATAAATTATATATTTAAAAAGTTAGAACTCCAATCCGATCTGATATTGTTTTAGATGTAAATAGTTCAAACTTAGATCAAATCTCACAAGTAACCCACTCTTACTTCGACTAAATTAATTTGAATAATTAATCTGGTTATAAATTGCACATCATAATCTGATAAAAGATTTAAAATTTTAATTACAGTTTCTAATTTCTAAATCAGATTAAGGGATTGCTCCAACCAAAGGGATAGTTTCTTTTTTTGAAGAAAAAAAAAACCGACAATCATATGGTGGATATAGATGGCGCAATTAGGGGGTGGTGGATGCAGCCATGCCCGTGCCAATTTGTCTACTGTGAGGCGAATGTTTGGAAGCACGGGTGGCACATCCCCCTCTCCCCCGCCATAACCCCACCCACTAAGAAAAAAACATAAAATCTCCAAAAATCTCCATCCCACTAGCCCCTACTCCCCTTTGCTGACTTACCCATCTCCCCAAAATCTTGTACAAAAAGCCTTCCATGACAAGCAAGTCCAGCCCTTCCATGGAGGGGAGGAGTTAGCAGCAGCTGCAGCAGGCCATGGCCATGCACAGCAGCAGCAGCAGCAGACCAAGGTGATGCGCACCGACAAGTTCCCCTTTCCAGTGCCCGCGGGCCCCACGGTCGGTCCAGACCAGAGTAGTAGTACTAGTAGTAGATTGAGTGGCGCGGCCACCGGTTTATATCTATACGGTGGTGCTCCTGCCCCTGCTGCTCCCCCTGCGACCACTGCTACAACAGCAACATCAATAACAACATCAGCAGCAGCAGCTGCTGCTCTGCAGCCTTTTCCAGCTCCACCTTCCCCAATTCCTGCTGCCTTCAAATCCCCAGGTTCTTTTATTTTCTTTTTCTTCCTCTTCTCTAACTAAGTCAATACACTCGTTTCTTCGCTCAATACAATTCCAACCTGCCCATATATATTTTTTATGAGATTTAGCTTTTGTGTGGAGTCTTTTGATGATGGGTTTGGTGTTGTGTGTGTGTGGGCATTGGTGTGTGTGGCAGGTATGGCAGCAGCAACGGCGGCGGCGGCGACTTTCCGGTTCCCCTTCACCGCAGCTCAGTGGCAGGAGCTGGAGCGGCAGGCCATGATCTACAAGTACATGATGGCCGCCGTTCCCATTCCTTCAGACCTCCTCCCCTCCAAGTTCTGCTACCATGACTCCTCCACACCTCGTACTGCTGTCTTCTTTGTCTTCGTAGCTACTGGTTTGTATGATATTTGGATGATTGACGAATGTGGTGTGTTTTTTTTGTAGTGGGGAGGGGGTCGACGTTCAACTTGAGGTTCTCGAACAGCGTCGACCCGGAGCCGGGGAGGTGCCGGCGGACGGACGGGAAGAAGTGGCGGTGCTCCCGGGATGTGGCGCCGGACCAGAAGTACTGCGAGCGCCACATGCACCGGGGCCGCCCTCGTTCAAGAAAGCTTGTGGAAGTACAAGCTAGAGCAGCGCAACCTCTCCCTTCCACCACCACTGCTACCACGACCACTACTAGCTCATACCCACAACTCCAGAAGGGCTTCCCAGCTACGCAGTCTAGCTTCCTCGCCGCTAAAAGTCCTTTCTTTACCCATGTTGAGCAGCAGCCAAGGTTGGGCTTGGTGGACTCTTTGTGATGTTTGTAGATTCTTGTGTTCGGTTCTTTTGGTTGTCTGATTGGGTTATGGTGGTGTTTCTATTGTAGGTATTCTGATTGGATGAACGGAGCAGGGTGGCAGTTTCCGGAGCTGGAGGCTGGTGCTAGGATGCGGCCGTGTTATGAGGACAGCTTCAGCTTGAACTTCTCTGGGTTTGGGGGTGGGAACTCTGGTGGGCATGAGCAGAGCGAGAAGTGCTGCATCTTCTTCAACTCGGATCTGTCGTCTGTGGAAGACCCATTGCAAAATGAGCCACCTTTGCACTTCATCGATGCTTGGTCGATCTCCACGGCAGCAGAGCCGCCCCCTACCACCGCCACCGCCACCACCTCTGTCAACACCGGCAGTGAAGCAGAGCTCTCTGCCGAACGCAAGTTCCCCATGTCTTCTCTTACTCTCTCCATGCCCAGCTGCGAAGAAGAGGAGCAGGTACAGATGGGTCTTGGAGTTCCGGAGTCGGATAGGGAGAGCGTTAATGGAGAAAAGCATGCGGCTTTGAGCTGGGCCAGTGCTGCAATGCCATTGCTGGGAGGGCCGCTTGGGGAGGTGCTGCAATCTACCACCTCTGCCGGTTCCAACTCACTGTCTCCTCACTCATGTGGGAGTTTGAATTTGATGGTTGAGCCCTGTGTTGAAGGTTGTACCACCACCACCCATGATAGCCCAACCGGTGTCTTGCATAGGACCTTGGCATCACTGTCGGATAGCAGCGGTTGCAGTAGTCCGACCTTTGCTGCTGGCCAATTCGCATTTTTGAATTGACTGGGAATCAGCAAGTTTGGAACAAGCTCTCACCTTTTGTTTTTGTTTTTTGTGGTTAAAATAATATAGTTGAAGACTGTTGTTTGTTTGCAACTTTGCATCGCCACTTCTTGTTCAAATCGACTTGACTTCCGACATGCGCTCTGGGGGTGTGGGTGGAGTACTGTTCTACCTGGAGCTTCCAGGGTGAAATTTCAAGGTGCAGAGCTTTTCTGATTTGTTCCAAGTTTGAAGGAACAAAATTCTGTGCCTTTCTCGAATGCGCTAAATATCAATATTGGTTTTCTGTAGTGTGAATGTGTGATGTTTGAGCTTAGTAATTTTATTTAATTTTTTTCTGTTATGCTTATTTGATTGAATCATTGAAACAAGAGAGAGAAGAATGGTATTTCAACATTTCCCGACTTCTGCACATCTCAAAATTGCAAAATTTATACTTGTTCATTGAAAGGCATCAGTCTTTCCAGGGATGAGGTCTACCTAATGCATTGATCAATGGTCACAGCATATTGACCATAAGTGGAATGATAGTAAGTACAGTGCTGAACTGGTATCCTTCTCCAATTGATGATAGCTTCAATGTATTAAATGGGATATAATCAAGGATTTTTTTCAATTCCTTTCTTTAACTTGAATTTCTTATCTGAGCATGTTGACAAAATAGGAAGAAATTACAGCTTGTATTGCACTGAGTGTTGCTTGTATTTGAATCTGAAATGGATAGAAAACTCACTTGGGGTATTCTGTAAGTTTCTCGCTTCATTCATCTAATTCAGAAGCAAGCAGTATCTTAGCAGTATCATAGAGATATACTCCAGAAACTGCTCGGAAGAAATAAGAGATACTCCAGAAACAGGTTAGCACAAAGGTGAGAATAATGGAACAAACTGCAAAGTTCTTCACAGAAAATTAAGCAAACCTCCATTGCCCATTTCCCTCTTGCAGAAAAAGAGAAACCCAACTGCCTAATAAAGCTATTGGAATTCCATATCTGTTGCTGGGATCCTCACAGTACCAAAGATGCTGCTACAGATGAGGTTGATTTCTTCTTGTCTTCTTCACAAATCACAATAATCTCCATGCCTGTCCATCAATTATACTACCACTATTGCCCATCTACCCTTAATTCACTCAACCCATCAATGCCAGCCTCAACCATGCCGCTTGCCGCGGATGGGACTTTTCCTCCGGTTGGCCAACATGTATAGTCGGTAGGGCGCAGCCGTGGGCTTGCCATGTAAAGTGCAACCGCAGTTTGGTGGGGTGTATGAATTGCTTGCTCGTGCAGTGCTACTGTTCTCTTCCAGAGTGATGGTCTGATGGGTGCCCATTCTGGGCCAAAGATCACATTTTTTATGTTCTTTGAACAGGTTAAATTATGTTTATCATGTCACCTTGTATGTTCTAATGGACTGTCATTGGACCCAAGTGACGTTCTTGCAATTATGCTAGGTACAGATAGCAATTCAATACTGCAATCTTGAAAGACTACATGAGTTAGATATATATGGGACAGGCATGCCTGGTTAATTAGTTTCTTTGGACTGTTTTTTAAGCAAGATAGATGTCAATAAACTTTTTCTTTTTTATATGGTTTGGCTATTATGTATGTAGGATCTTAATTATGGACGTACAGCAACGTACAGGGAACAGAACAATCATTGAATTCCAACAACCAGCTTGTTGGAGATATCTAATTCGACTGTGATTCTCATCCTGTCTGAATGGGGCACTGCGAAAAGAAGCCTTAACAGACTGCCCCTGTAAGCAAGATGCATCTTATGCTCTGAGGGGACTTACAAAGTCCATGGCTAAGCTAAGCTGCCTATGAGGAAAATGAGATTTAATATGAAATTAGCTCACGAAACTCGAAATAATCTGGTGCAGTTAGGGCCTAGTAAAGGTGGGTGTGGCTGAAAATTTTTCATATAAATATGATAATGAATATGAACTAATGGCTCTATAACTTCTTAAACAAAGTTAATTGTTTTTTTTCTAAAGTTTATTGTTAGTTAACGTCCATAAACTCGTGGAAAGTAGAGAGTTTCATTAGTGTCATTTCCTATGTGAGTGTATAGGCCCTAAAATTTTTTTAAATTAGTTTAATTTTTTTATTTTTAGAGCTTTCAAAGATTCATATTGAACTCCTAGAATTCTAGTCTACCAAGATGACCAACCCCCTTAAATAAGTCCCCTTTCGTCTTCTTCCTTTCGTTTGTTTGCCTTGCTTCTAGCGTTTTTCTTTCATCACCACTTTCGTTTTTTCAGACAGCACTATCTTAGGAGAAAGGCCGTGACTTCCAAAATCTTCCTGGAGTGACTAACTAATCAACATGGACTCTTTCCCTCACCTTTCGTAAAATAACTTTGGGTACGTACTAAATGAAAAAATGAACTCAACAATGAGTAAATACAACTTAGAGTTGTTTTAAACCAGTTTTGATGGTTCCTTATAAGTTTGATTTTTTTAATCCATTACAATAAAAGAATCAATTCTAATCCTCTCGTTTCTTTTGTCAAAAAACAAAAGGGTAGTTCTTTTAGACTAAAAACTTGGACAACACACTCCTCTGTGACCATCTTCTTTCAGTAATCAATAGTTCTGAATTCCTTTAACCTTTGCCAACCTTGCTAATATACTCTAACGCTAGGGATAAAGTCCCAACCTCTGAATATTTCGAAAGAAACATACTTGAATTTAGATTTGTGCTATTGTGTTAATAATCAAGTTCAACAATAGATTGACTCTTTTATCTCTTTATCCCTGCTGTTTGCCTGTGAAGTTCCCATCAATGCACTGTGAATTAAGGAGTATGGGACCCCAAATAGTATTTTTCAAGGCTGACATTGATATGCATATATGTAAAGGGCAAGTAGGGGTTGAGAGGGTGCTTACGGGAAAGGAAGGGGAAGGAAGAAGAGGAAAAGGGACTGCATTGGTGGTTAATTAGGAAGATGACTTGGCCGTTTTTCATTTTTATTCTTTAATTTTTGAGCAAAAAGATTCTTCAAATTACAGAGAAAATTGAGCAAAAGTAATACCTTGATGTCCAGCAAATTTGGCGAAGATATGAGTAGTTGGGTTTTGGATGTCGAGACTTATTTGAGAATTATACCTATATTACACACCTAAAGTTTAATACAAAAATGATAGAACACTTTTATCATATAGCAGTCATCATTATCAGATATGACCAAAATAATTGATAGACACAGTCCATCAAAACAAAAGTTTGAGCAAATGGCGTGGTAGTCAATTGTTGTAGAAGATAGCTCAAACCAAGAAGTTTAGCATGAAAGGTCGTAAGGCAGTTCCAGTTCTTGCAAAGATTATAGATGGTAAAGCCTCTTTGGTCCAAGAAACAACAGCCCAGTGAAGGGCATTAGAAGAGTAATTAAAACCAACATCCAAAAAAATGATGTGGAAATATAGCCAATGCATTCTCAGTAAAATCAAGGGCATAATGAGGAGGCACTGTAAGAAGGCCAAGAATTTTAATGCAAGTCTCGAACATTTTACAATTGATGTGAGATTAATCTAACAATCTTCCTTTCACACATCGAGCCAAGGATTAAATCCAAAACACTATATTCATCGCATGATAATCCGAAACACCATATTCATCTCACAATAATCTCTTCTTAAACCATCAGGCATAATTCATGAAAGAGATTTTCACAATTAGCATAAACAAATACCAAAGCCATCCTGGCCTATAATTAACATAAACAAATACTAAAGCCAATCTGACTCTGATATCCCCGTCTTTAGGATTTGAAAAAGGATTTCCAACAAGTGTCACATACTTATCTTAATTTTAAAAACTAGTTCAAAGAATAGGGATTAACTTAAATACAAGGCACCAACTTCGTCCATAACCTATATAGGATTAACCCAACAAAATGCACTGATAATTTTCCTTATAAATAAATTACTCTGGCGGGAAGGATGGTGTAACACCCCAAATCCGGTTCACACTCGTGAACCGAACCGGCATGTTACCGGCCCCAGTTAGGTCGGCTAACCCGAACCTAACTCATACGGATCCAATCTCGGCGTCTTAAGATGTAGATACGACTTATCATGCATGGATAAATGCATAAAACCCTAACATGATACTACATGGATGACATGTAACCTAAATTTCACATCATTACAATTACGATAAAAATTCTGAAATAAAACAGACAAAGTCTCCCCTAAAAGTGTAATTATGGGCCCACCCTGTCAAAATAATATATATATATATATATATATATATATATATACACATGCATCCATGATTTCATTTACACAAAATCTAACATATTATGAATTCATTCTGAAGCTGGGGTTTCAACCCACCACGCTTCCACTGCACATCTCTGATCATGTTCACATTCTATCATGTCTCATGCATTTGAACATGTCATTCACAATATAATAACATAACAACACAATATTAAACATTCAGAAATCTAACATGTGTGTGTGTACAAGACCTCATTGCATCTTCGTCCAAGCTGGCTCCTCCAACTCGTGATTATTACCTACATATAGTATTAAAACACGTCAGTAACAAGTGTTACTGGTCCGGAAAATAAAATAACTATAACAAGCTGGCTATGAGAACAAACTCTCATATGAAAGAAAACATCATATACTCCACATGAACACTCTGAAGGGCACTACTGAGGAGCCATTGGGTTGCAGACCCGGTAGCATCCTGAACTTACTGATCTGCTGCTGGTACCGTGCCGTTCTCGGCACTTCTTTTTCAGTACTTCTCATGAAACTTTATCCTAAGCCCTCTCCGTACCTCCATATTTCTCCTGGCCTTGAGCACGAAGGTCGAGTACTCTCAGGTAGTCGCCTTTAGTACCCTTTGAACTACAAGTCCGGACATGCGCTGTACTTAACAATACCCGTAAACCTCCACGTTCTCTGGGTGTGAGGAACTCAAACGCGGAGTTGTCAGGATCCCTCGGGAATGGAACAGTCCGCTGGCACTAATCCAGAGCCCGCTTTGACTGTCACGACATCCTTTGCATGGTACGTGCAGTCGATTTCTCCATCTCTCGTCTCACAGAAACGCGAAAACATATATATATATATATATAGGCTTGGGTAGGGAGTTATATAATAGGCCCGAAGGAAACTTTTGGTGGATCTTATTTTCGAAATCAACCTCGAGGGATCTCATCCTCGAGGGGTTATTAATCCGGAAAATGTTCGGTTAAATGGCCCGAGTTAAGTGGGATCCGATAAAATGCCACTTAACCCGTCCTGCTAGACAATAAATCAAACATACAATAGAAAAGATCATAAAAATCAGAGAGAAGTCCTAATGGACCTGGTAGAAGCTCCAAGCGTGTCATCGCACCTAGGCGGCGAGCTCCTACTCCGTACCTACACATCAAAACTAAATATTAACGCCCGCTAACTAAATGATGCATCAAACTCAATAAACACCAATCACAATCAATAATCATAAATATGAAAATAATTCTACTCATCCTATTCCTACCAATTTTATTGTATTTTTTCCTAAGTTACATTACTCGATTAGCATGCTCAACTCGATCTACCTCATTAGATCACTCACTATTCATTCTCAATTAATTGCATCATGCAATCATCACTACACTTATACTCATACATTTATCATGACAATTATTCAATTCTAGCATGTTATACTAACAATCATAATCAATTTTAAATAACTCAATCGGAGGTAATTATACCTCACGTAGTCGGCAATTGGCGACAGCTAGGGTTCCGTTCCGTGTCTTGGAGCTCAAATTCGGCTCTCATCGGCGTCCGAAGCTCGAACGGGTTCAACTGGGTGAGTCCCGCGGAAGATCCGGTGAATTCCAATGAATTCCAGAAATTCCGGTTTTCCGGCAGCTGCTGGCGGTTTTCCGGCGGCTTCTGGTGGTTTTCCGGCGACAATTGCCGGCAGCGTCTATTGGCCGGAAAGTGGTCGTGTTGGGTACCCTCGGAACTGGCTCGGCGAGCCCGACTCATCTACGAGGTCGACGTGGCCAACGGAGGTGGCGGATCGCCGGAAAATGCATAAAACAGAGCCGGCGGCGATGGGTGGCTAGATCCGGCCGGCTAGGGTGGGGATGGCCTCTGCTCCGGTCGGGGAAAGTAGCTGGGGGTCAAGGACGTCTAGCCGACCACCTGATCGTGGTGGCGACGATCGGCAGCGGCACGATCGGCGACGCAAGCGCTGCATCACCGCGGCGATTCCTCGCGTTGTGGCGGCCAGCTCGTGGCCGGGCCTGGTCGGGGAGGCAGGGCGACGCCGTGGCCGGGCTGGGCGGCGTCGATCGGCGGCCAGGTGGCGTCGGCCGTGGCAGCGGTGGCGCGCGAACAAGGGCGGCTCGGCGGCTAGGGTTTGGGCGTGGGGGAGAAAAGGTCGGGGTGGAGAAGAAATGGTTGGGTGGCAAACTTGTAATTAAGACTTGACTCGTCTCCGGCTCGAGTCAAGTATAATAACTAAGTCGTATTAAATCCTAAAAAAATTCATAAAAAATTGGGAAAAATCCCATAAAATCAAACAACACCAAAAAAATCATAATGATATGCTTTAGAACTATCAACCCACCCAAAATGCCCGTAACGCGTCCTAACACGGGTAACGACCCAAAACTAATTCTACGATCCATTATATATCATAATAAAAAAATAAACTGCATACTCTCAAATATTCTGATAATTCATTATTTTCTGCTGTGTTCATGACGTTATCATCATATATTTGGGTACACATGACCCTCATGGCTCATACACGAGACCAACGTCGGCTCAGTACATGTGTTCTAAAACTGACTCGACTCGGAAATAACAGTCGAACTGACCGGTTCTAAATATAAAACCCTGACTCAAATCGTGGGTTTTACAGATGGTGCAACCACATTTTCTAGATTGAAGAGACGGGAGGTGAAGTAAGACAAAAATGCTCCAATAGGCATTATTAATTGAGAATTTACCCTTTCGGGAGTGAAACCACTGATTAGTAGGCCTTATGGGGGAAGACGGTAATGTCAAAACGGTGTGGGTATCATGCGGGTAAAACAATTGTCGAATTTTATTATGATTCCATTAAAGTTTGTTTTTCAGAATCAAGGAACTAACTGGCTGAAAAGTAAGTTCATGATACCTAGGATTCAAGCGAGGAATAAAATCCGGCGTTGATATTGGTACCTAAGGGTCAAGGCCAATGCAAGATTAACTCCGTTCCCAATTTCGCGAGATGCACTTTCCCTTTATGGAAGCAATACCATCCTTTATTTTGATCTTTAGCCTCGAGGAAGAAAAGCCCACTGGCCTTGGACACCACCAACGAGAGGAGTGCCCATATTTATCATGAAGTAATATATAAAATGAATTGTCGTTCACTAATAATTCTCTATGCCAATTTTTTAAAAAAAGCAAGATTCACATTTGATAGATTGCGAATTCCAATGCCACAACATCCTTTAGGTTTGCAAATTTCCTACAACTAAAAATTATGCAGTATTTAGTTCCAGTTTTCCCCCATCAAAACCTTGCTTGCCTTAAGTTGATGTCTTTAATAATTTTTCAAGGAACCTTATAATAGCTGATTGTGTAATTTACAAGGACATTTAAAACAGATTGTGTAAGAACAGATCAGCTAGCAAGAGAGAAATTTATATGTTTCAAACCCAGAAACTTGTTGATCAATTTTTGAATTAGAGGTTGTAACAAGTTTATAGTGTTTTTCCCCTAAAAAATAGGAAAAATCCAATAAGTAAATCCATGAGAAATATATGGCATTCCTAAAAGCTTGGCGATGACCTTAACTACTAAGGATTTTAGATGAATAGGGCAAATAAAATTTGACTTTAAAAGGTTAATGACCTGCCCTAACATGGAAGTGACAGAGTTAAGAGTTTGCATCATAGATGCAAATATTAGAATCGGTTGTTGAATCGGATTGGAAGGGAGTCATTGAATCAGACTTATTCATCAAAAATTGGACAAGAATTAGTTCACTTGAATCAGTTAAAATTGATGGAGTTATATAGCGTATTTGGACGTATTATAAGGCAATTTAGGTGAGTTATTAGTTAATACTTCATTGTGATGTTATGATGTGTATTATATTTTATGAATTTTTTTCTTATTTTTTTGAATTTTTTTAAAGATTTATTGTGAAATAGTTATTATTTTTGACTCAAGTCGGAATTGAGTAAACTTTTATTTTCTATATTGCCACCGACCTATTGTTTCTCATGATGCTTCTCTCTCTCCCCCCTCCCCCTAAATCCTCGACGCTGCTCCGATTCACGTCGCCGACATCGCCACCGGTCGCCGCACCACCGCTGATTGATGTCGCCGGTCACCGCTAACACGTCACTGAGTCGTCCCCCATCTTTCTGGCCACCGCCCGATCTCCACAATGCAGAGAAGGCTGAGTCAACTCGGGTGAGAATCGGCTTAGATCGGTAAGAATCAGCCAATTCTTGGTCCGATTTTTGGGTAAAACAATCCACCCTAATTTTGACCCGATTTTCTACCAAGCCGAGTTAAATTGGCCGATTCCGAGTATGATCGACTGATTTTTGCAACTATGGGACTGATCAAATTAGAAGAAAATGCCCTTGAAAATTAGTATGTCATCAGCAAATAGAAAGTGAGAGATGATTGGAGCCTTCTTGACCACCTTAATACTAGAATACTTCCTCAGAGAGCGGATTTCCTCCAAGAGTCTTAAAAGTAATTCAATAATAGTGAGAAGGAAGAGACAAGGAGGTTACACTTTCGAATGCCCCCGGTGGCTTGGAGGAAGAGTAAGGGCACTATCAATGATGGCAGAGATTAGGTTAATGATATAAAACTAAAAAATGAGATTACACTACGCCTTAGAGTATCCAAGAGAAAGTGGAACATCAGTAAGAAGCTTCCATTAGCTCAATCAAAGGCCTTGTATAGGTCTAATTTGATGGCACAACGTTTATGATTCTTCCTTCCATATTTTATAGCTTTAAACTATTTGCAACATTGTCAATAATTTATCGGCCCTTGATAAAAGCAGATTGACATTAGTTGGTGAGCTAGAGAGGGAATCCATGCATCTGGTGGCCATTAGGGTGGAAATGATTTTATACAATTCACTACATATGCCAATCGGCCTATAGTCCTTACGAGTTTGGGCTCCCACCAACTCAGGAATGGGGACAATGAACGTATTGCTGAGGGGGCCAAGAGCATGCTCCTGAAAAAGCCATGAATGAAGGTACAAATCCAAGGCCGAGTAATATTCCAAGTGACTTCGAAGAATTCTATATTAAGCTCCATCTGGTCAGCGGCTTTCGAAAAGTTGAGAGATTTTGCAACATCGTAGACTTTCACCTCAAAAAGTAGTGTCATTAAGGCATAACTAATGTCATCGAAAATGAAAGGAGGAAAGAGTTTCTTAACAGTGACTACGTCCTAGGTGGCACAAGAGGTCATGGCTTGTTTCCTAGGATCTTGTTCTTTCTAGTCCTTGAATTGAATCTTTGTCAATTGAATTGAATTAAATCGTTGTCCCCCAAGTTGATTTTGCCAATTTGATTTTTCTGCTTCTAATAACTCTCTTGCTGAGGAGTAGTTCTTTCAAGAGGAGTTCCTTCTCATGGATTTGGTTGGCAAAAATCTCCGAATATTAAGACCTAATCTCATTCATCAGATCAGAAATTTATTGATCTATCTCTATCTTTCTAAATTTATGCTTATGCCACAATTGGAATTTAGATCGTGTTCTACTTATATTCCTTTGTAAGTCTACCATAGGAATTGACCAACAAGTATCAATAATACTAAGAAAATCCTCATCTTTTTCCCGGTAATTGATAAACCAAAACATAACTTTTTTCCTCTTTTTGATAGGGCTAACGTTCAAACGAATATGGACATGATCTGAAGAATTAGGAGGGAGGTGGATCACCTTGAATCAGGAAATAGAGTGACCTAGTCTTTTAATGTTGCTAAGGCACTATCAAAGTCTTGTAGCAATGGAGCATCTAGCACCCTAGTGGTTATGTTATTGCTATTTCAAAGCATGCACGAGTGCACATATGGTGGTAATGTTATTGCTATTTCAATGCATACTTAAGTGCACATGTCGAAAAAGTAATAGAGTGATCAATGAGTATCGTTCCCACGAGAATGAGGTTCTAATGTTCTGATGATAACTAGACTGTTAAACTTAATGAGCTATCTACATAGAGAGTATGATGTGATGAAAATTTATTCTAAAACTATCAAGCTAAGAAAGGGCATGAAACTAGCATACTGTTCTAACTTAGAAAATGTTGATGAGGCACGAAAAAAAAAATAGTCAAAATTAACACAAGTTCTCTCAGTGAAAAAAAGATTTGAGATAGATAGTTTCACTAGGCTAATATGTAGCACATCTTGTTATGTTAATCAAATACAAATAAATAATAACATACATGCAATTAACAAATTGATAAGTATATATATACAATTTAATAAATATGAATAAGATTAATATTAATAAGTAAATATATCAATAATAATAATAAATCACCACATAAGCAATCATCATCTATGACAAACAACTAATAAAAGAATAAATAATAATGAATAAATAAATAAATAAAATCATAACATCAAAATATGCTAAATAATATGAATATGCATTTAAACTAATGTAGGAGATCTCGAATTATAGAAAACGGTAAAAAAACGGTCCAAAATGAGCTGGACCGGGTTAAATGACGGAATCGAATCTGGCTGACCGGGTTAGCTCGGTTCTGGGTCAGATAAACTGGTGGGTTGGGTCGGCTGTGTAAAACTTGTGATTTGAGTCAGATTTTTACGTTACCGAACCAGTCACTTCAACTTTTGGTTTGAGTCGAGTCAGTTTCATGAACCGCGTGCTGAGTCGAGGTTAATCGTGAGTTATGAGCGATGAGAGTTAGATGTACCTGAATATATAATGATAACATCGAAAAATGGTGAGAAATGAGTTATTAGAATATATGAAAGTATGCAATATTTTTCTTTTTATGTATTTGATCGTAGAAATAGTTTAGGCCGAACAACGCATTAGGATGCGTTAGATCATATTCGAGTGGGTTATTAGTTACAGAGCATGTCATATGGATGTTGTGATGTTTGCTTTATTTTATGGAATTTTTTCATAATTTATTAGATTTTTTAAAGATTTATTTATGAAATAGTTATTATTTTGATTCGAGTATGCATCAAGTCAATACTTATTTACGAGTTTGCCATTGGAGTATTTCTTCTCCCTCCCGATACTTCCTCTCCCAAACCCTATCGCCACCGCCGCTGTCGCCGATACCGCATTGCCACCGATCAACTCTGGCTTGCCTTACCATGCCGTCGCCGTGCCGCCTCGACCACGCCCGACCACCGTCTTGCTGCCACGACGCCAAAATCGCCCCATGAGCCGCAACGCTCCCATTGTCGATTCGCTGCTATTTGGGCCGCGCCGCCGTAACGTCACAAGCCCTTACCTCCTGACATTTCCCCTTACCTAGCGCCGCCGTCAAAGCTGGCCGTGGGCATGATTGGAGCGACCGACCGCCCCAACCGAACTTGACGCGCCGCTGGCAGTGGACATCGCCGCCGCAGTCGTCCTTACTGTCACCACCATTGGGACGAGCTCGCCGAGCCGGTGCTAACCCTTACCCCGATTGCCCCCTCGGAACAGTCGCCGAAAAACTGGATTCACCAAAATTCATCGGAAATCACCTGATCTCCCTCTGAATCCCTTCAATTGAACCCTATTGAACTTTGGATGCCATAGGGTGCCGAATTCGAGCTACGAATAGTGCGAGGTCTAATTTATTTTAATTTAATTATTTAAAAATACTGATTATTAGAATTGCATGTCAGGATTTGTAAATTGTGTGTTATAATTATATATATAAACGTAGATTTGATTAAGAATAAAATATGAAATTGTTTGATTGAGTGGTGTTAAAAATGGAAGCTAAGAAATTAATTAGGGTAACTAAGTAATGATCATGATCTAATATAAACTGGCCTAAGTAGACTTGCTAGAATTGACATAGGTTGATGTGACTATGATTGATGTGTGATGGATGTATGCATGATATAGGATGTATGACTGCATCATGAGCAGGTGTTAGTATTTAGTTTTGATGTGTAGGTACGAAGTAGGAGCTTGCTGCCTAGGTGCGAGGACCTAATTGGAGCTTCTATCAGGTCTATTTAGGACTTGTTCTCTATTTTATGCTATTCTATTGTGTATTTAATTTATCATGTGCAGGACGAGTTAAGTGGCATTTTATAGGATCCCACATAACCGGTCCATTTAGCCAATAGTTTTCTGGATTAATAACCCTCGAGGTTGAGATCCCTTGAGTCAGTTTTTAAAATTAAGATCCACCACAAGTTGCCTTCGGGTATATTATATAAATCCTAACCTAGATCTATATATGTATAGTTTTCGTGTTTTCAGTGAGAGATTGAATGAGGGAAATCCGACTACCGTGCTATGCGAACGGGCACGTGCGAGTCGATAGTGGGCTCTGGAATGGTGTGCGAGCCATTTCATTCCCGAGGGATCCTGACAACTCCACCTTTGAGTTCCTCAAACCCGAAGAAGTGTGAAGGTTTACGGGTTCTGCTGTGTAGCGCATGTTCAGACTTGTGGTGTAAAAGGGCATTGAAGGTGCATTGTAACACCCCGTTTCGGCTCACCCGTGAACCGACCCGGAAATGTCACCGGCGACCGAACCGTTCGCTAATCTACTAGATTCGGTTAAGCTGACCCGGATCTACCCTCGGCGTCTCAAGATGGAGATGCAAATATGAAATGCATGAATGGGAACGATTGGGTTCTAACGTAGTCCTACATGCATGCTATGATGTACAAGCAAAATAAGACAAAACAACAAATGAGAAACCAAAAGAAAATATATACTATTTTATGAAAATACGATAACACATAATAATCTACCATGACATTAAATCATTATCTCATTCGTTTTTACCTGAGCCGAGTCTGAACTCCAAGGCTCCCTACTCATTCATATTTATCCAGTTCGTTTCATAACAAGTAATTCATTCAAGCAAACACATCAAAATTATCATTTACATAACAATAACACACCATCATTATACATACGTTACACGCGGCAGGTACATGTGTGCGCGGTTCCGTGCTGCTCCTCCGCAGTCCCGACAGCTTTCATCGCTCGCATTCCTCACCTACATATATATAGAAAAACCGTCAGTAACGAGTGTTACCGGCCCGGAAAATAACTAATATCAATCTGGCACAGGAGAGCAAACTCTCCTGTTGAATCAAAACCATATACTTCCTCAAGAACTCTCATCAGGGCACATACGGGACGTCGCGTCAGCCGTCGCCCTCGGGTCGACAGCGTCCCCCTTTCTTTCTCATTCTCATACCTTGGCCATTTCTCTATCGCTTCTCGCATCAAATTTCATTCCTTACCGCCCTCTGCACCTTCCATATTACTCCTGGCCTTGAGCACAAAGGCCGAGCACTCTCAGGCAGTCGCCTTCAGTACCCTTTGAACCACAAGTCTAGACATGCGCTGCATTGCAGTACCCGTAAACCTCCACACTTCTCCGGGTTTGAGGAACTCAAAGGTGGAGTTGTCCGGATCCTTCGGGAACGAAGTGGGTTCTCCCCAGCTCCAGAGCCCGCTCTTCCGAGCACACGCCCTATCGCGAAGACGTGGCCGCAAGTAACCCTCATTCCATCTCTCACTGAAAACACGAAAACTATACATATATAGGCCTGGGTTGGGATTTATACAATAGGCCCGAAGGCATCGTGAGCTGGATCTGAAGTTCGAAAACAAACTCGAGGGATCTCATCCTCGAGGGTTATTAATCCGAAATAAAACTGTTGGCTAAATGGCCCGAGTTAAGTGGGATCCGATAAAACGCCACTTAACTCGTCCTGCACATGATAAATCAAATATACAATAGAGTAGCGTAAAACAGAGAACGAGTCCTAAACGGACCTGGTAGAAGCTCCAAACGGGTCCACGCGCCTAGGCGGCGAGCTCCTACACCGTACCTACACAATCAAGCTAAAAACTAACGCCCGCATGATGAATCACACATCCTATAGCATGCACACACAATCAACACAATCACGCATCAATCAACACACATCAACCTATATCAATTCTAGCAAGTCTACTTAGGCTAGTTTGCATTAGATCATGATCATTACCTAGTTACCCTAATTAGTTTCTTAGCCTCCATTTTTAACACCACTCAATCAAACAAATTTCATATTTTATCCTTAATCAAATCTACATTTATATATATTATTATAACACACAATTCACCAATCCTAGCATGCAATTCTAATAATCAATACTTTCAAATAATTAAATTAAAATAAATTATACCTCGCGTCGTCGAAAATCGGCGACGGCTAGGGTTTCCGTTTCGTGGCTCGAAACTCGAATTCGGCACCTAGCGGCGTCCGAAGTCCGATCAGATTGGACCGGGTGCGTTCGGCGGATGATCCGGCGAATTTCCCACGAATCCAATTTTCCGGCGGTTCCGGCGGTTTTCCGGCGAGTGTCGGCGGTTTTCCGGCGGATTCCGACGGTTTCCGGCGATGATTCGGGACGGGGCAATCAGGGGGTCTATCGGCACCAGCTCGACGAGCTTGGTCCAATGGTGGTGTCAAACAAGGTAGCCGAGGCGGCGATGGCCGTCGGCGGCGGCGTCGAAAATGGGTGGCGGCGGCGGCGTGCTCCGATCGGGGCTGCGGCCGGCCTCGACGGCGGTCGGGATGATGGGGGAAACGTCGGCGACGGCGAGGGGTGGTCGTCGGGGTCACAGCGGCGGCGGCGCGGCCCGGACGGCGGCGAATCGGTCGAGGGAGCGCGTCGTGGCTTCGTGGGGCGATTCCGGCGTCGTGGCGGCGAGACGGTGGCCGGGGTGGGTCGTGGCGGCACGGCGACTGCACGGCGGGGCGGGGCGGCGTTGATCGGCGGCAGTACGACGTCGGCAGCGGCGGCAGCAGCACGGCAGTGACGGCGGCAAGGGTTTGGGATGAGAAGGGTCGGGAGGAGAAAAAATACCCTCAATGGCAGTTTCGTAAATAAGTATTGACTCGATTCCTACTCGAGTCAAAATAATAACTAGTTCGTAATAAATTCTAAAAAAATCTAGAAAAATATGGAAAAATTCCATAAAATAAAACAAACACAACAACATCCAAATGACATGCTCTATAACTAATAACCCACCTGAATATGATCCAACGCGTCCTAATTCGTCATTCGGCCCTAAAAATATTCTACGATCAAATAAAAATAACAATCAATACTGCATACCTCCATATACTTGATAACCCATTTTTCATCATCTTTTAGACGTTATCATCGTACACTTGAGCATACATGACCCTCATCGCTCATAACTCACAGCTGGCCTCAACTCAGCTCGCGGTCCATGAAGCTGACTCGACTCGAACCGACGGTTGAACCGACTGGTTCACTCCCGTAAAACTCTGACTCGAGTCACGGGTTTTACAACCTTCCCTCCTTAGAAAAATTTCGTCCTCGAAATTTTAACCAAGGAAGTTTCAACCATGTTCCTCATCTAAATGTACATGTTGGCGTAGTACCTGGTTGTGAAGCTGGTTGCTCGAACAACTCCGGGTATCGCTTCCTCATCTCATCTTCTCGTTCCCACGTAGCTTCTTCAACTCCTCGTCGGGTCCATTGCACTCGTACTAGGGGAACTTCTTTTCTTCGGAGAATCTTCACTCTTCGGTCCACGATTTGGACTGCATCCTCTGGGTACGTCAGGTCCGGTTGCAGCTCTACCTCTTTGAAGCTGACAACATGAGAGTTGTCAGGGTGATACTTCTTCAACATTGACACGTGGAAGACATCATGCACAGCTGATAGGTGAGGAGGCAATGCTAGCCTATATGCCACTGGTCCAATGCGCTCAATCACGTCAAAGGGTCCAATATAGCGCGGACTGAGTTTCCCTCGCGTCCCGAATCTCGTGTTTCCCTTAGTCGGAGAGACCTTCAGGAGAACGTGATCTCCTAACGCGAAATGAACCTCACGTCTGCGCTGATCTGCGTAACTCTTTTGTCTATCTTGAGCTGACCTCATTCTTCTTCTAATCCTCATTACCACCTCTTGTGTCTGCTGGATCATTTCTGGCCCAACTACCACTGGTTCGCTGCCCTGCACCCAACACACTGGGGATCTGCATGGTCTGCCGTACAGTGCTTCGAACGGTGCCATTCCAATCGTGGCCTGATAGCTGTTGTTGTAGGAGAATTCCACCAGAGGTAGGTGTTCTTCCCAACTCCCTCCGAAATCCAGGATACATGCGCGAAGCAAGTCTTCCAGGGTCTGTATGGTTCTTTCCGTCTGTCCGTCTGTTTGAGGATGGAAAGCTGTGCTGAATCTCGATTCTGTGCCCATAGCTGCCTGAAAAGCCTTCCAAAATCGCGATGTGAACCTCGGATCCCTGTCTGATATGATCTCCCGTGGTACGCCGTGTAACCTGACTATCTGATCTCTGTACAGCGTAGCCAATGTGGTCAGTGGGTAATCCATCCTGATCGGTATGAAGTGTACGCTCTTTGTAAGTCGATCCACTATGACCCATATCGCATCCTTTTGTTGGCGGGTCTTAGGTAAACCAACTACAAAGTCGTAAGCTATACTCTCCCACTTCCACTCTGGGGTTTCCAACGGTTGTAGCATTCCACCTGGACGTACGTGCTCGGCTTTCACTTGTTGGCATACCAAACATCTAGCCACTGTATCGTATACTTCTCTTCATTCCTGGCCACCAATAGGTTCGTCGGACATCGTGGTACATCTTCACTCCACCTGGGTGTACTGAGCATCTCGACGTGTGAGCTTCGTGAAGAATAGTACTTCGAAGTCCTGGATACTCTGGAACATTAGGCACGAATAGTCGGCCTCGAATCTGACGTAATCCATCTGTAGCCTAGAGTGCAACGTAATGGACTAAGTCATTTCTGTTAAAATGGGCTAACCTCGGAAGTTAGAAGATCTCATAGTCGCATTCCCGAATTATAAGCAGGATCTTCTCCCAGTAGGTATCAGACTGTGGGACTAAGTTGAAGGATCTCACAATCCACCCATCTTAAGAAATTTAGTCCCTGATAATGCCTATTCTTGGCTCGTTGCATAGCCCTCAGCTCACGACCTATTCTGACCCATGACCAGCAGCATAGCTAACGTTTCTAGTCTGGCTCATTGCTAACCTCAGCCCATGACCTGTTAGGCTCGTGACCGGTTCAGCATAGCCAACGCCCCTAGTCCATCTCACTATCTAACACGGAACCAGAGTCGTGCTTCTGATGACCATTTGTAACGACCTAGCCTCGATAGTGCAACGATAATGGGCTAAGTCAGTTCTTTAAAATGGGTACCCTGGAAGTTAAAGATCTCTAGTCCATTCCCACTTATAAACAGGATCTTCTCCCAGTAGGTATTAGATGTGGGACTAAGTTGAGGGATCTCACAATCCACCCACCTTAGGAAATTTTGTCCCCGAAATGCCTATTCTTGGCCTGTTGCTAGCCCCAGCCCACGTCCTTTCGGCCCGTGACCGGCAGCCTAGCCAACGTTCTAGTCTTGGCCCGTTGCTAACCCTAGCCCATGACCTTTTGGCCCGTGACCGGCAGCCTAGCCAACGTCCCTAGTCCATCCCACCATCTAACACGGAACCAGGTCGGCTTTGATACCATTTGTAATGACCCAGCCCAAAGTGCAACGTAATGGGCTAAGTCATCTCTTTAAAATGGGTACCCCGGAAGTTAAAGATCTCTAGTCCATTCCCACTTATAAACTGGATCTTCTTCCAGTAGGTACAGATGTGGGACTAAGTTGAGGGATCTCATCAATCTGACTAATCCGTCTGTATCCCTGGCCAATTCCCGATGTGTTCCGTGTTCCAACCATTGCTTCAACTGCGGATCTGCCTCCTGTGCAATCCGAATCTGCTCAAGCACGCTTGGCTGAATCGTAAGTCGCGCCATCATCCCAACTAACTGTCTCTGGCTCGTAGTGTGCTCGGTCACTGACAATGCTGCTAATCCTGCGGTGTACAAGAATCCTGGTTTCCTGCTCAATGCATCGGCTACCACATTCGCTTTGCCCTCATGGTATGCTATGTCGACCTCGTAATCAGCTAACATCTCCAACCATCTCCTCTGTCTGCTATTCAGATCCTTCTGCGTGAAGATATATTTCAGACTCTGGTGATCAGTTAGAAGTCTGAAAGATGTTCCATATAGATAGTGCCTCCATATTCTGAGAGCGAATATGACTGCAGCAAGCTCTAGGTCATGAGTAGGATAGTTACGCTCATGCACCTTGAGCTGACGAGATGCATAAGCAATAACCTTATCCTTCTGCATCAAAACACAACCTAAGCCAATCCCTGAGGCATCAGTATACACTACAAAATCCTCATGTCCCTCAGGCAATGCGAGGATAGGCGCCGAAGTCAACCTCTCCTTTAGCATCCTGAAACTCCGCTCACATTCGTCTGTCCATATGAACCGTTCCTCTTTCCTAGTCAGTCGCGTCAGAGGGGCTGCTATGGAAGAGAAGTCCTGAATGAACCGTCTGTAGTATCCAGCCAATCCCAGAAAACTCCGAACCTCCGTAGGTGTCTTCGGTTGTTCCCACTGCACTACTGCCTCTATCTTAGCTGGATCCACTGAGATGCCTGATGCTGAGATGATGTGGCCGAGAAAATTCACCTCTGACAACCAGAAACTGCACTTCGAAAATTTCCCATACAACCTATGCTCTCTCAGTGTTTGCAACACAATCCTCAGGTGTTGCGCATGTTCTTCCTTAGACGAAGAATATACCAGTATGTCATCCACAAAGACGATCACAAACTGGTCCAAGTACTGATTGAACACTCTGTTCATCAAGTCCATAAATGTTGCTGGAGCATTGGTCAATCCAAACGGCATGACCAGAAACTCGTAGTGTCCATATCTCGTCCTGAACGCAGTCTTCGGGATGTCTTCTGCTCTAATCCTCAGTTGGTAGTATCCTGATCTCAAATCAATCTTCGAAAAGACAACTGCTAAGCTCAACTGGTCAAATAAATCATCAATACGAGGAAGAGGGTATCTGTTCTTAACCGTTGCATGGTTTAGCATCCTGTAATCTATGCATAACCGCATGCTTCCATCCTTCTTCCTCACAAATAACACCGGTGCGCCCCAAGGGGAAACGCTCGGTCTGATGAATCCTTGGTCCAACAGTGTCTGTAGCTGTTCCTTCAGTTCCTTGAGCTCCAGAGGTGCCATCCTATACGGAGCTCTCGAAATTGGGGCTGTGCCAGGCATCAACTCGATGGCAAGATCCACCTCTCTGTCTGGCGGCAATCCAGTAATCTCCTCAGGAAATACATCTGTAAATTCGCTGACCACTGGAATCTCTTCTATACTCGGTTGTTTCCCTGGTCCACTCTGCTGTGACTGCTGTTGGGGAGCTGGAAGTGCAAGTCTCTGCTGAGGCGCTGGGAGTGTCAACTGCTGGCTCTGGCTAGTCGGACACGTTGCAGCCCTATGTCCCAGTTGACCGCAACTGTAATAGGCCCTAGTGCCTCCTCTGCACTCTGCGGCCCTGTGTCCTGGCTGACCGCAGTTGTAACAAACCCTAGTGCCTACTCTGCACTCTGTGGCTCGGTGCCCTGGCTGACCAGCAGTTGTAGCATACATTTCTGCTTGCTCTGCACTCTCCCCAATGATGGCGTTGGCAACTCTGACAGAATGGGGCTTAGCTGCCCTGTACCTGGCCATCCATGGCTCTCATGGCTACTGGCACATCTACACGTCGTCTCTGCTGTGCCCCTGCTCTGGTTGATATGGCCTCGGATGTTGCTGCCTCTGGTCGACGTCCCGGCGAGGTCTAGAAGCTATAACTCGTTCTGCCTTGCCTGCAGCTCTCACAACATCACTGAAAGTAACGAACTTCCTATCCAAATAGGCCATCCTGATCTCGTGATGGAGGCCTTCGTAAAAACGCTCTATCCTTCTTTCTTCGGTGGACACCAAGTCTGGTGCAAATCTCCCCAGAGCTCTAAACCTAGTCTCGTATTGTACCACTGTCATGAGTCCCTGCTCAACATCTGGAACTCTTGTTCCTTCCTTCTCCTAACATCTGGTGGAAAATACTTTCCATCGAATTCCACTCTGAATTCCTCCCAAGTGATGTCCTAAGGCTAGTGATTAGCAAATACAGAATTCTGTACCGAACTCCACCATATTCTCGCTTTGTCTTGGAATGCTCCTGTGACGACGCGCACTCTGTGTTCTACGGGGCATGTCATACTATCAAACACTCATATGGCCGACGATATCCATAGGAATACCTCCTCCGCATCCAACTTCCCAAAGAAAGGTCGTCCGCCATTCTTCACGAACCTCTCATATTGCCACAATTCCAAACTCTTAACATCTACAGATCTGTTTGATCCCTCTGCTTGCTCATAACGGGAAACTGTGATCCCGTACTAACTGGAACACTGTCACCTCCAACTACTCCACTCCCCCTACGGTTTGCCTGCTACCTGCTATCGCAGGTCCACTGGCGTCCTGTCTCATCCTTGCCTGAAGTGGGGCAACCAGAGGAGCTGTTGCGGGGGTAGCTCCCTGTTGCAGCGGTGGAGGAGGAGGCGGCGGCGGAGGGCCCATGGGCGCTACTAGCTCTGTAACACCCCGTTTCGGCTCACCCGCGAACCGACCCGGGAATGTCACCGGCGACCGAACCGTTCGCTAATCTACTGGGTTCGGTTAAGCCGTCCAGGATCTACTCTCGGCGTTTTAAGATGGAGATGCAAACATGAAATGCATGGATGGGATGCGTGGGTTCTAACGGAGTCCTACATGCATGCTATGATGTACAAGCAAAGATAAGGCAAAACAACAAATGCGAAACCAAAAGAAAATATATACTATTTTATAAAAATACGATAACACATAATAATCTACCGTGACATACAATCATTATCTCATTCTTTTTACCTGAGCCGAGTCTAAACTCCAAAGCTCCCTACTCATTCATATTTATCCAGTTCGTTTCATAACAAGCAATTCATCTCAAGCAAACACATCAAAATTATCATTCACGTAGCAATAACACACCGTCATTATACGATTACACGCGGCAGGTACATGTGTGCGCGGTTCCGTGCTGCTCCTCCGCAGTCCCGACAGCTTTCATCGCTCGCATTCCTCACCTACATATATATAGAAAAACCGTCAGTAACGAGTGTTACCGGCCCGGAAAATAACTAATATCAATCTGGCACAGGAGAGCAAACTCTCCTGTTGAATGAAAACCATATACTTCCTCAAGAACTCTCATCAGGGCACATACGGGAGCCGTCGCCCTCGGGTCGACAGCGTCCCCCTATCTTTCACATTCTCATGCCTCGGCCATTTCTCTATTGCTTCTCGCGTCAAATCTCATTCCTTTCCGCCCTCTGCACCTTCCATATTACTCCTGGCCTTGAGCACGAAGGCCGAGTACTCTCAGGCAGTCGCCTTCAGTACCCTTTGAAACCACAAGTCTAGACATGCGCTGCAATGCAGTACCCGTGAACCTCCACACTTCTCCGGGTTTGAGGAACTCAAAGGTGGAGTTGTCAGGATCCCTCGGGAATGAAACGGCCCGCACACCATTCCAGAGCCCACTGTCGACACACACGTGCCCGCTCGCGTAGCACGGTAGTCGGATTTCCCTCATTCAGTCTCTCACCAAAACACGAAAACTATACATATATATAGGTCTGGGTTGGGATTTATACAATAGGCCCGAAGGCAACGTGAGCTGGATCTGAAGTTCGAAAACAAACTCGAGGGATCTCATCCTCGAGGGTTATTAATCCGGAAAATCGTTGGCTAAATGGCCCGAGTTAAGTGGGATTCGATAAAACGCCACTTAACTCGTCCTGCACATAATAAATCAAATACACAAGAGAGTAGCGTAAATCAGAGAACGAGTCCTAAACGGACCTGGTAGAAGCTCCAAACGGGTCCACGCGCCTAGGCGGCGAGCTCCTACACCGTACCTACACAATCAAGCTAAAAACTAACGCCCGCATGATGAATCACATATCCTATAGCATACACACACAATCAACACAATCACACGTCAATCAACACACATCAACCTATATCAATTCTAGCGAGTCTACTTAAGCTAGTTTGATTAGATCATGATTATTACTTAATAACCCTAATTAGTTTCATAACTTCTATTTTTAACACCACACAATCAAACAAATTTCATATTTTTATCCTTAATCAAATCTACATTTATATATATTATTATAACACACAATTCACCAATCCTAGCATGCAATTCTAATAATCAAAACTTTCAAATAATTAAATTAAAATAAATTATACCTCGCGTCGTCGAAAATCGGCGACGGCTAGGGTTTCCGTTTCGTGGCTCGAAACTCGAATTCGGCACCTAGCGGCGTCCGAAGTCCGATCAGATTGGACCGGGTGCGTTCGGCGGATGATCCGGCGAATTTCCCACAAATCCAATTTCCGGCGGTTCCGGCGGTTTTCCGGCGAGTGTCGGCGGTTTTCCGGCGGATTCCGACGGTTTTCCGGCGATGATTTGGGACGGAGCAATCAGGGGGTCTATCGGCACCAGCTCGACGAGCTCGGTCCAATGGTGGTGTCAAACAGGGTAGCCGAGGCGGCGATGGCCGTCGACGGCGGCGTCGAAAATGGGCGGCGGTGGCGGCGTTCTCCGATCGAGGCTCCGGCCGGCCTCGACGGTGGTCGGGACGATGGGGGAAACGTCGGCGACGTCGAGGGGGTGGTCGTCGGGGTCACAGCGGCGGCGGCGCGGCTCGGACGGCGGCGAAATCAGTGGGCGGAGCGTCGCGGCTTGTGGGGCGATTCCGGCGTCGTGGCGGCGCGACGGTGGCCGGGGTTGGTCGGGGCGGCACGGCGACGACACGACGGGGCGGGGCGGCGTTGATCGGCGGCCAGGCGGCGTCGGCCGTGCGGCGGCAGCGCGCGAACAGGGCGGCGGCGGCGGCTAGGGTTTTGGATGTGGGGGAGAAAAGGTCGGGAGGAAGAAGAAGTGCGTGCGATGGCATTTTCGTAAATAAGTATTGACTCGATTCCTACTCGAGTCAAAATAATAACTAGTTCGTAATAAATTCTAAAAAAATCTAGAAAAATATGGAAAAATCACATAAAATAAAACAAACACAACAACATCCAAATGACATGCTCTATAACTAATAACCCACCCGAATATAATCCAACGCGTCCTAATTCGTCATTCGGCCCTAAAACTATTTCTACGATCAAACATATAAAAAGAAAAAAATACTGCATACTTTCATATATTCAGATAACTCGTATCTCACCATCTTCTCGACGTTATCATCATATATTCAGGTACACCTGACTCTCATCGCTCATAACTCACGGCTGGTCTCGACTCAGCACGCGATTCATGAAACCGACTCGACTCGAACCAACGATCGAACCGACTGGTTCGGTAACGTAAAACCCTGACTCGAATCACGGGTTTTACAACCTTCCCTCCTTATAAAAATTTCGTCCTCGAAATTTTAGATTAAGGAGGTTTCACTCTGGTAGCTATCTACTAAATGTGAAATCTGAAGTGAGACGCTTGCGTACCTGTCACGTTTGTCGTATCCTCCAGTGCTTCAGCAATCGTGGCTGTGTCCATCCCAGCTGTCCATGGTGGTACCGAGACGGATAGTCCTGCTGGTGGCGTTGTTTGCATTCCTCTCTGATCCAAGGCCTGATGTTCTTGTCCTGTCATGATAGCTACAAGTCCTCTCTGCTGCTGCCTCGGTGGCTGTTGGTCTCTGCCTGTCTGCTGTGGTTGTTGCTGGGGACCTGGGAGCGCAAGTCTCTGCGGTGGTGCTGGGAGCGTCACCTGTTGGGTCTGGCCGGTTGGACAAGTTGCAGCTCTATGCCCTGGTTGACCGCAACTATAGCACACGTCTGTGCCTACACTGCACTCTGCAGCTCTATGTCCTCGCTGACCGCATCTGTAGCATGTGTTTGTGCCTGCTCTGCACTCACCTCCATGACGACGTCGGCAATTCTGACAGAAGGGTGCTCTGTAGCCCTGAACTTGGGCATCCATAGCCCTCATGGCAACTGGTGCATCTGACTGATGTCTCTGCTGTTCTCCCTGCTCTGGCTGATATGGCCTCGAATGTTGCTGCCTCTGGTCAACATCCTGGTGAGGTCTAGCAGCTATAACTCGTTCTGCCTCGCCTGCAGCTCTCACTACATCACCAAAGGTAGCGAACTTCCTATCCAAATAGGCCATCCTGATCTCGTGATGGAGGCCTTCGTAAAAACGCTCTATCCTTCTTTCTTCGGTGGACACCAAGTCTGGTGCAAATCTCTCTAGAGCTCTAAACCTAGTCTCGTATTGTACCACCGTCATGGGTCCCTGCCTCAGCGTCTGGAATTCTCGTTCCTTTCTCTTCCTGATGTTTGGCGGAAAATACTTTCCATCGAATTCCGCCCTAAATTCCTCCCATGTGATGTCCTGGGGCTGACGATGGGCAAATATAGAATTCTGGACCGAACTCCACCATATCCTGGCTTCGTCCTGGAATGCTCCTGTGATGATGCGCACTCGGTGCTCCATCGGGCATGCCATAGTGTCAAACACACCTATGGCTGACGATATCCACAAGAATGCCTCTTCCGCGTCCAACTTTCCAAAGAACGGTCGTCCACCATTCTTCACGAACTTCTCGTACTGCCACAGTCCCAATTTCCTCGTATCCACTGATCTGTTCGATCCTTCTCCTTGCTCATACCGAGGAATTTGTGGTCCCGTACCTGCTGGTATACCATCAAATCTTGCAGCTCCACTTCCGCCTGCAGTCTGCCCGCTACCTACTGCTGCGGTTCCACTGATGTCCGGTCTCATCCCCGCCTGAAGTGGGGCAAATAAGGGGGCTGTCGTTGGAGTAGCCCTCTGTTGCAGCGGTGGAGGAGGAGGCGGCGGCACAGGGTCTGTGGAAACTACTGGCTCTCCCGGTGCCTCTTCACCCACTGCTGGTCTCTTCTCAGTTCTGGCCACAGAAAGGGCTATCTGTCTGAGCTCTCTCCTGAATTCCTCTTGGTCTTGCTGCATTTGTCTCCTAAATTCTTCCTGACTGTGTAGCATTTGTATCTGAGCTTCCGCCAACCTGGTGATCGCTGCGTCTCTCTCCTGTCGACTACTTCTGGTGCAGTAACTGTCACGACCACTGTCTCGGTCCCGGCGACTATCTCGGTCTCGACGACTATCTCGGTCTCGACGACTATCTCGGTCGCGGCGACTGTCTTGATGATGGCTCTCACCACGTCGGCTAGCTGAAACTGGCACACTGACCTCTACTGGTGGCATGGCAGTCTTAGGTTGACTGGAGGCGGCGTCACTGTGAACAGGGCTAGGACTGTCCTGTCTGGCTACTGGAGGCGATGGGGTCCTGATCTGCGTCCGGCGGGTCTGTGTCACCATCCTGCTAGTAGTTCCTGCTCTAGTCTACTCGCCTGTCACACTACCGATTTGTAAGGAAATCTACAATCAAAAACATTAAAACAGAAAAATACCTGTCGGAACAGCTCGGAGCAGCTTCGGCACACATGTAACCTGTAACGCATCTACCATCTTAATCAACCAAGGGTTAGCTCTGATACCACTACTGGTATCAGAGAACATATGCCAAGAGTTGGCTCTGTATCAGTAAACATATGCCAAGAGTTGGCTCTGATACCACAACTGTAACACCCCGTTTCGGCTCACCCGCGAACCGACCCGGGAATGTCACCGGCGACCGAACCGTTCGCTAATCTACTGGGTTCGGTTAAGCCGTCCAGGATCTACTCTCGGCGTTTTAAGATGGAGATGCAAACATGAAATGCATGGATGGGATGCGTGGGTTCTAACGGAGTCCTACATGCATGCTATGATGTACAAGCAAAATAAGGCAAAACAACAAATGCGAAACCAAAAGAAAATATATACTATTTTATAAAAATACGATAACACATAATAATCTACCGTGACATACAATCATTATCTCATTCTTTTTACCTGAGCCGAGTCTAAACTCCAAGGCTCCCTACTCATTCATATTTATCCAGTTCATTTCATAACAAGCAATTCATCTCAAGCAAACACATCAAAATTATCATTCACGTAGCAATAACACACCGTCATTATACGATTACACGCGGCAGGTACATGTGTGCGCGGTTCCGTGCTGCTCCTCCGCAGTCCCGACAGCTTTCATCGCTCGCATTCCTCACCTACATATATATAGAAAAACCGTCAGTAACGAGTGTTACCGGCCCGGAAAATAACTAATATCAATCTGGCACAGGAGAGCAAACTCTCCTGTTGAATGAAAACCATATACTTCCTCAAGAACTCTCATCAGGGCACATACGGGAGCCGTCGCCCTCGGGTCGACAGCGTCCCCCTATCTTTCACATTCTCATGCCTCGGCCATTTCTCTATTGCTTCTCGCGTCAAATCTCATTCCTTTCCGCCCTCTGCACCTTCCATATTACTCCTGGCCTTGAGCACGAAGGCCGAGTACTCTCAGGCAGTCGCCTTCAGTACCCTTTGAAACCACAAGTCTAGACATGCGCTGCAATGCAGTACCCGTGAACCTCCACACTTCTCCGGGTTTGAGGAACTCAAAGGTGGAGTTGTCAGGATCCCTCGGGAATGAAACGGCCCGCACACCATTCCAGAGCCCACTGTCGACACACACGTGCCCGCTCGCGTAGCACGGTAGTCGGATTTCCCTCATTCAGTCTCTCACAAAAACACGAAAACTATACATATATATAGGTCTGGGTTGGGATTTATACAATAGGCCCGAAGGCAACGTGAGCTGGATCTGAAGTTCGAAAACAAACTCGAGGGATCTCATCCTCGAGGGTTATTAATCCGGAAAATCGTTGGCTAAATGGCCCGAGTTAAGTGGGATTCGATAAAACGCCACTTAACTCGTCCTGCACATAATAAATCAAATACACAAGAGAGTAGCGTAAATCAGAGAACGAGTCCTAAACGGACCTGGTAGAAGCTCCAAACGGGTCCACGCGCCTAGGCGGCGAGCTCCTACACCGTACCTACACAATCAAGCTAAAAACTAACGCCCGCATGATGAATCACATATCCTATAGCATACACACACAATCAACACAATCACACGTCAATCAACACACATCAACCTATATCAATTCTAGCGAGTCTACTTAAGCTAGTTTGATTAGATCATGATTATTACTTAATAACCCTAATTAGTTTCATAACTTCTATTTTTAACACCACACAATCAAACAAATTTCATATTTTTATCCTTAATCAAATCTACATTTATATATATTATTATAACACACAATTCACCAATCCTAGCATGCAATTCTAATAATCAAAACTTTCAAATAATTAAATTAAAATAAATTATACCTCGCGTCGTCGAAAATCGGCGACGGCTAGGGTTTCCGTTTCGTGGCTCGAAACTCGAATTCGGCACCTAGCGGCGTCCGAAGTCCGATCAGATTGGACCGGGTGCGTTCGGCGGATGATCCGGCGAATTTCCCACAAATCCAATTTCCGGCGGTTCCGGCGGTTTTCCGGCGAGTGTCGGCGGTTTTCCGGCGGATTCCGACGGTTTTCCGGCGATGATTTGGGACGGAGCAATCAGGGGGTCTATCGGCACCAGCTCGACGAGCTCGGTCCAATGGTGGTGTCAAACAGGGTAGCCGAGGCGGCGATGGCCGTCGACGGCGGCGTCGAAAATGGGCGGCGGTGGCGGCGTTCTCCGATCGAGGCTCCGGCCGGCCTCGACGGTGGTCGGGACGATGGGGGAAACGTCGGCGACGTCGAGGGGGTGGTCGTCGGGGTCACAGCGGCGGCGGCGCGGCTCGGACGGCGGCGAAATCAGTGGGCGGAGCGTCGCGGCTTGTGGGGCGATTCCGGCGTCGTGGCGGCGCGACGGTGGCCGGGGTTGGTCGGGGCGGCACGGCGACGACACGACGGGGCGGGGCGGCGTTGATCGGCGGCCAGGCGGCGTCGGCCGTGGCGGCGGCAGCGCGCGAACAGGGGCGGCGGCGGCGGCTAGGGTTTTGGATGTGGGGGAGAAAAGGTCGGGAGGAAGAAGAAGTGCGTGCGATGGCATTTTCGTAAATAAGTATTGACTCGATTCCTACTCGAGTCAAAATAATAACTAGTTCGTAATAAATTCTAAAAAAATCTAGAAAAATATGGAAAAATCACATAAAATAAAACAAACACAACAACATCCAAATGACATGCTCTATAACTAATAACCCACCCGAATATAATCCAACGCGTCCTAATTCGTCATTCGGCCCTAAAACTATTTCTACGATCAAACATATAAAAAGAAAAAAATACTGCATACTTTCATATATTCAGATAACTCGTATCTCACCATCTTCTCGACGTTATCATCATATATTCAGGTACACCTGACTCTCATCGCTCATAACTCACGGCTGGTCTCGACTCAGCACGCGATTCATGAAACCGACTCGACTCGAACCAACGATCGAACCGACTGGTTCGGTAACGTAAAACCCTGACTCGAATCACGGGTTTTACAAGCTCTCCCCTCGCCTCTTCATCCACGGCTGGCTCTCTTCTCTGCTCTAGCCACTGATAGAGCTATCTGTCTGAGCTCTCTTCCTAAATTCCTCCTGATTCTGCTGCATTTGCATTTGAACCTCAACTAGCCTAGCTATTGCAGCATCCCTTTCCTCGTCGACTACTCCCACTACGGTGACTATCGCGTCGACTGTCTCGGCGATGGCTCTCTGTACAACGACTAGCTGATACTGGTACAATTGTCTCTGCTGGTGGCATGGTGGTCCTAGGTCGACTGGAAGCTGTGTCACTATGACCATGGTCGGGATTATCCAGTTTGACTACTGGAGGCGATGGGGTCCTGATATGCGTTCGACGGGTCTATGTCACCATCCTGCTACAAATTCCTAATCTGATTTGTTCACCCTGTCACACTACCAATTTGTAAGGAAATCTACAATCAAAACCATTTATACAGAAAAATACCTATCGGAACAGCTCGGAGCAGCTTCGGCACAGATGTAACCTGTAACGCATCTACCATCTTAATCAACCAAGGGTTAGCTCTGATACCATTATTGGTATCAGAGAACATATACCAAGAGTTGGCTCTGATACCACTGTTGTAACACCCCGTTTCGGCTCACCCGTGAACCGACCCGGACATGTCACCGGTGACCGAACCGTTCGCTAATCTACTGGGTTTGGTTAAGCCGACCCGGATCTGCCCTCGGTGTCTCAAGATGGAGATGCAAACATGAAATGCATGGATGAGACGCGTGGGTTCTAACGTTATAGGTGATCTCATCTTTTAGACGTTATCATCGTACACTTAAGCATACATAACCCTCATCGCTCATAACTCATAGCTGGCCTCAACTCAGCTTGCGGTCCATGAAGCTGACTCGACTTGAACCAACGGTTGAACCGATTGGTTCACTCCCGTAAAACTCTTACTCGAGTCACGGGTTTTACATGCATGGGTGAGAGTACTCGACCTTTGTACTCAGGGCCGGAGCAATATAGAGGACGTAAAGGGCTGAGACGAATGAGAATGAATTGCCGTGGAAGAGATAGATGAAATGGCCAGTGAAAGAGAATGATATGGAAAGGGGTATGTTGTCGACCCAAGTGGCGACGACTCCATATATACCCTGATGAGAGTTCTTTAGGAAATATATGATTTTTATTCAATAGGAGGGTTAGCTCTCCTATGCTAGATTGATATTAGTTATTTTTTGGACTGGTAAAACTCATTACTGATGGTTTTCTATATATATAGGTGAGCACTTCGAGGAACGAGAGCTGTCGGGACCACACAGGAGCAGCATGGAACCGTGCACACATATACCTACCGCATGTAATATATAATGATGGCGTGTTAATGTCATGTGAATGATAGTTATGATGTGTTTGTCTAGATAAATTGAGAATGAGTAGGGAGCCTTGGAGTTCAGACTCGGCTCAGACAAAAACGAAAGAGATAATGATTGAATGTCATGGTAGGTTGTTATGTTTTATCTTATTTTGATAAAATATTCATATACCCTTGTCATGGATAGGTTAGCCTTTATTGCACTTTTAAGGGGAATTCTATCTGTTTTTTTGTAGAAGTATATATTTTCTTTTGGTTTCTCATTTATTGTTTTGTCTTGTTTTGCTTGCACGTCATGGCATGCATGTAGGACTACGTTAGAACCTAATTGTTCCATCCATGTCTTGTATATCATATCTCCATCTTAAGATGCCGAGGGCAGATCCGGGTCGGCTTAACCGAACCCAATAGACTAGCGAACAGTTCGGTTGCCGGTGACATTTCTGGGTCGATTCACAGGTGAGCTGAAGTGGGGTGTTACAAGCTGGGTTGGTCTGGGCTAATGGACATGGACATGACTTGGACAAGCAAGTGGACACGAATGGGTGACAAGACTTGGATGACGGACGTGGAACGTGGGCGTGAACATGGGTAACCAGGTCCGATGGGGCGTGCAATGCTTGTCACCGAAAACGTCCACGGTGGTACGGCTGGGGTGTCTCCAGTTGGCATCGACGGTCCTGATGACGAGGAAGATGATGATGCCGGTGATCGGTGGATTCCAGCCGCTGGCTGGTCGGAAAATGGCCAGAAAAGGGCGGAATCTCCATGCCGACAGTGATCGTGGCCACAACGGTTGTTATAGGTGATCTCAAAATGAAGATCTCGATGAAGCTAATATGTCTGGGTGGTTAGATCAGCCGAAGGTGGTGTGCCGGCTCCAGAAAACAGCCCGAAAGGGTGGCGGTGGCGGCGGAAACCAATTACGAAAACTCTGTTGCCAGTGGTGGCGACGGTGGTGCCAGTGGTCGTGAGTGGTACAAATGAAAAGCTAGACTTGAGGTGGTCCTGGTAATGCCAGTCTAGTGGTCGGGGCAAGCCAGAAACTCACCAGTAGTGAGCCAAAGTGGTGGCGGCGCTAGGGGTGTAAACTCTGAAAATCAGGAAAAATCTTTGAAAGATAATTGGAAGCTAGAGCTGACGTGGATTGCTTAGATATCGCCATGTGGCATGATTGGAAACCCATACTGTAGATATCTTAGAGATTGTAACTGGGCTTTGAAACTAATTGAAGGCGTCTACATCATGTAGTTAACTACATACTTAATAAAATAGTTAGATCCCTATGACACTAAGACCACAAGTAGACAGCTAAGCGGAAGCAATTTAATCACAATTAGATATGACATAATAAGCACAATAAACAATATAAAAAGGCAATAACAAATATAAATGAACTCAAATAAGAAGTGGGGTGTGAGGCAACCCAAGTTCAAATTCATAAAGTTACTTGCTTTAACAAATAAATCAAACTATACAAATAATAAGGTGATTTTGATTTGATTCACTTAGTTCTCTAAAACAAACAAGTCAAACAATAAAAGAACTAAGTGAAGTGTGAAAGAATATAAATCAATTTAAACAAGACACACTAAAAGAGAAAGGAAGAGAGAAGATACAAACAAATTTTTAAAGAGGTTCTCAACTAGTATTCTTCTCTTCAATCTCACCAAGAATTTTGGTGAGTATGTCATTGTAGTTTTACTATGGAAACTACTTGTACAACTTATAAGCAACAATAAGATCACCTTTATAAGCACTAAGTACTAAGGAACCTTGTAGTCGTAAACCCTCTTTCTATGACCAAACCCCCCCCCCCCCCCCCAAGTGCTAAGGACTCTTACAAGCGCTCCAAACACCCTTAAAGCAGCCACCATCTTGAAGCTACACCGCCCTTCACAAGCTCACACATTGAGCCAAGGATGTTTCTTTTCTTTAGACACCTTCCTCTGGCAAGATGCTCACACACACACACACACACACACACACACACACTCATACACCTACAGAGTTTACAAAGAGTTCAAACCGTAAAACCTGTGACTCGAGTCAAGGTTGTATAGTTAGAACCGGTCGGTTCAACTATTATTTTCAGGCGGGTCAATTTCAAAACACGCGTACCAAGTCGAGGCCGGTCATGTGTTATGAACTATGAGAGTCATATATGCCCAAGTATATGATGATAACATCAGTAAGACAGTAGTAGAATGAATTATCAGAATATATGAGAGTACACCTAGAATTTTCTTTATTTATTTTAATATTAGATCGTAGAATTATTTTCTAGGTTGAATAACGCATTAGGAAGCGTTACGAGTACTTTGGGTGGGTCATTAGTTATAGAGCATGTCATTGTGATGTTATGGTGTATATTATATTTTATGGGATGTTTCCCTATTTTTCAGAATTTTTTTGGAATTATTACAAGTTATTATTATTTTTGACTTGAGTTGGGGTCGAGTTAAGTTTTATTTACTAGACAACCTCTGACCTTCACCCCGATCACTCGTCTTCTCCACCCCCCCCCCTCTTCCCCTTTACTTGTCACCGATTTCGCCGTTGGTGATCGTCGCTGCCACCATCCAGTCGCCGATCCTCTCGCGGCCTTTCCCGACTGGAGCAGAGCCCAGTGCCTCCCATCCCGGCCGGATCTTCTATGAAACTCATCTACTCAAACCCGATAGAACTTCAAATGTAGATGGGTCCCGAATTCTAGTCTTGAGCTGAATGACGAAACCCTAGTCGTCGCCGATTACTGATGATGCGAGATATAATTAACTTCGACTTAATTTATTAAGGTGATAATTATTAGCAAAACATGATCGGATTAATGAATTGACGAGTTAGCTATTTTTATTATAAATAAAAATATGAAATTTTTCTTGATTGAAGTGTATTAAAACAAGTGCTAAGGAACTAATTAGGTAAACTAAATAATTATTATAATCCAATACAACGTAGCGTAGGAGAACTTATGTGTGATTGATGTATGACATGATGTGTGCATGCTATAGGATGTTTGATGCATCATTCAATTAGCGGGCATTAGATTTTAGATTTTATGTGTAGATACGGAGTAGGAGCTTGCCGCCTATGCGCGAGGACACTATTGGAGCTTCTACCAAGGCCGTTTAGGACTCGTTTCCTATTTTATGCCCTATTCTATTGTGTATTGTTTTATTACTTATAGGACGAATTAAGTGGTGCTTTATTGGATCCCACTTAACTCGAGCCATTTAATCAACCAGTTTTTCGGATTAGTAACCCTTGAGGATGAGATCCCTCGAGTATGTTTTCGAAAAACAAGATCCACCATAAGTTGCCTTCAAGCCTATTGTATAAATCCCTTCCGAGGCCTATATATATAATTTTATCATATTTTAGTGAGACGAGAGATGGGAAGACCGACTTGCACGTACCATGAGTGAGTATATGTGCCAGTCAAAGCGGGCTCTGGATTAGTGAGTCGGCTATTCTATTCCCGAGGATCCTGACAACTCTGCATTTGAGTTCCTCACACTTGGAGAATGTAGAGGTTTACATGTACTGTTCAGTATAGCACATGTCCAGACTTGTGGTTCAAAGGGTATTAAAGGCGACTGCTTGAGAGTACTCGGCTTTCGTGCTCAAGGCTAGGAGAATTATGGAGGAAAGGAGAGGGCTTAAGATATGCTAGTAGTCTCAAGGGATCAAGAAAATAAAATGAGAAAATGCCAAGAGAGGCATCAGTAAACGAGTTAGTTTGGGATGCTATCGTGTCTGCAGCTCGGTGGATCCTCAGTAGATGCCCTTAAGAGTATTCACAAGAAGTATATAAATATTTTGATTCAAAATGAGAGTTAGCTCTCAGTTTTCGGTTTGTTATATAGTTATATTTTTTTGGACTAGTAACACTTGTTACTAACGCGTTTTTATAATATATGTAGGTGAGGAGCATGAGTTGGATGTGCCAGCCTAGACGGAGGAGCAGCGATATCTCTTGCACACACACGATAAAATATTAATGTCTTGTTTATGTTGTCATTATATTGAGAATGATGTGATGTAGTGCAAGCTATTATAATATGATGTGATATGATATTTGCTTCAGTAGTAGAATTTCTAATTGTGACATATGAATACATATGTTTTAGTAAATATATTTAGATATTGAATATGTACAACAAGTAAGGCCTAGAATTGGATGCGAAAAGTGAATAGAATGAACAGATGGGTCAAGAGCCAAGATTTAGAATAATTTATGGAGTGTATTAGAATTTTGTGTGAATGTTAATGTGTGATATATTTATATATGTGTATATATGTTGATTTGACACGGTGACCTTTGATTTCACTTTTAGGGGAGACTCTACCCATTTTATTTTATAAATTATATCGATTTTTATTAGAATTATTTTGGTATGTGAATTAGTTGACATATCATCCATGTAATAGCATATTAGGGTTTTTGTGCATTCATTCATGCAAACAGATTGACATCTTCCATCTTGAGATGCCAAGAGTAGATCTGCACGAATTGGGTTCGGGACTAGTGACATTCTGATTCGGTTCCCAAGCATGAACTAGATTTGGGGAGTTACAAAAATGCCCTTAAGGAAGCCCTCGTATACATTGGTCTCTCTTTGGATATATAAATTATCCCTAGGAATACAAGTTAATAGATAAAGCTAATCGTAACACAAACTTGAGCATCCTAAATTGATGGAAGTGTAAAACCCACGATTCGAGTCAGGGTATTATATTCAGAACCGGTCGGTTCGACCGTTATTTTTAAGTCGAGTCAGTTTCAGAACACGTGTACTGAGCCGACGCCGGTCTCGTGTATGAGCCATGAGGGTCATGTGTACCCAAGTATATGATGATAACGTCATGAACACAGCAGAAAAGAATGAGTTATCGGAATATATGAGAGTATGCAGTTCATCTTTTTTATTATGATATATAATGGATCGAAGAATTAGTTTTAGGTCGTTTACCGCGTTATGATACGTTACGGGCATTTTGGGTGGGTTAATAGTTCTAGAGCATATCATTATGATTTTTTTTGGTGTTGTTTGATTTTGTGGGATTTTTCCCAAATTTTTCTGGAATTTTTTACGACTTAAATATTATTTTGACTCGAGTCGGAGATGAGTCAAGAAATATTTACGAGTTTGCCACCACACACACCCCCGACCTTTCCTTTTTCTTCCCCGACCCTTACATCGACGCGCCGCCACTGTGCGCGTCGCCGCCGCTGCCGTGGGCTCCCGCCCTGCCGCCGATCGTCGCCCCCTAGCTCCGCCACAACGTTGCCATGCCGCCTCGACCAGGCCTGGCCGCTGCCAGGCCGCCGTGATGCCGGAATCGCCTCGCCTAGCGCCGCGGCTACATTTTGGTCGCGTCGCCGATTCTGCTACCGGCAACCATCGCCACCACGATCAGGTGGTCGCCTCAGCACCCTCGACCACCCAGTGGCCCTTCCTGACCGGAGCGGAGGCCGTCGCCGCCGTGGCTGGCCGGATCTAGCCACCATCACCGTAGCCTCTGTTTTAGCCATTTTCCGGCGAACCACCGCCTCGGCCGACCATGTTGACATCGTGCATGTGTCGGGCTCGCCGAGCTGGTTCCAATGGTACCCTATATGATCCCTATCCAGCTAGTAGACACCGCCGGCAATTGTCGCCGGAAAACTGTCGGAAGGTTGCCGGAAAACCACTGAAGCCGCTAGAACCCGCCAAAAAATCGGGTTCGCTGGAATTTGCCGGATCTTCCGAGGAGTTCATCCAGTCGATCCTGATCGAATGTCGGACGCCGATGAGCACCGAATTCGAGCTCCGAGACTCGCAACGGAACCCTAGCCATTGCCGATTGCCGATGACGTGAGGTATAATTACCTCCGAATTTATAATTTAAACTTGATGATTGTTAGCATAGCATGCTAGGGTTGGTTTATTGATATGATTAATGTTTAATGATGGATGAAACAATGAGTTGCATGATGAGATTAAGTGTCAATGAAGAGTAAGTGATCTAATGAAGTAGATCAGGTCAGAACATGATAAGTGACCACGACATAAGTTATAGACACGTAATAAAATTAGTATGAATAGGATGAGCTAGGATTAATTATTTTTATGATTTTCTGATTGTTACGTTGATGGATGCTTGCATTGTGATTGTGATGTTATTGAGTTTGGTGCATCATTTAGTTAGCGGGCGTTAGTATTTAGTTTTGATGTGTAGGTACGGAGTAGGAGCTCGCCGCCTTGGCGCGATGACACGCTTGGAGCTTCTACCTGGTCCGTTTAGGACTCGTCTGTTTTACTCTTTTCTATTATATGTTTGTTTTAATGCCTACAGAACGAGTTAAGTGGCGCTTTATCGGATCCCACTTAACTCGAGCCATTTAAACAAATAGTTTTTCGGATTAATAACCCCTCGAGGATGAGATCCCTAGAGGATGATTTCGAAAACAAGATCCACCACAAGTTGCCTTCAGGCCTATTATATAACTCCCTACCCAACCCTATATATATATATATATAGTTTTCGCGTTTCTGTGAGATGAGAGATGGAGAAATCGACTGCACGTACCATGCAGAGGATGCCGTGACAGTCAAAGCGGGCTCTGGATTAGTGCCAGTGGACTGTTCCATTCCCGAGGGATCCTGACAACTCTGCGTTTGAGTTCCTCACACCCGGAGAACGTGGAGGTTTACGGGTACTGTTTAGTACAGCGCATGTCCGGACTTGTGGTTCAAAGGGTACTAAAGGCGACTGCCTGAGAGTACTCGACCTTCGTGCTCAAGGCCAGGAGAAATATGGAGGTAAGGAGAGGGCTTAGGATAAAGTTTCACGAGAAGTACTGAGAAAGAAGTGCCGAGAGCGGCACAGTACCAGCAGCAGATCAGTAAGTTCGGGATGCTACCGGGTCTGCAGCCCAGTGGCTCCTCAGTAGTGCCCTTCAGAGTGTTCACGTGGAGTATATGTTGTTTTCTTTCATATGAGAATTTGCTCTCATAGCCAGCTTGTTATAGTTATTTTATTTTCCGGACCAGTAACACTTGTTACTGACGTGTTTTTATACTATATGTAGGTAATAATCACGAGTTGGAGGAGCCAGCTTGGACGGAGGAGCAATGAGGTCTTGTGCACAGACACATGTTAGATTTCTGAATGTTTAATATTGTATTATTATGTTATTATATTGTGAATGATATGATTAAATGTTTGAGCATGATGATATGATGTGAATGAAATGCTAAGACACGATAATAGAATGCAAAATATGATCAGAGTTGAGCAGCGAAAGCGTAGTGGGTTGAGACCCAAGCTTCAGAATGAATACGTTATAAATGAGATATTGTGTGATTGTTAATGCATGCCGATATATTTGTATATATATTATTTTGACAGGGTGGGCCCATAATTGCACTTTTAGGGGAGACTCTGTCAGTTTTACTTCAGAATTTTCATCGATTTTGCTCGTAATTGTGATGGTGTGAAATTTAATTTGCATGTCATTCATGTAGTACCATGTTAGGATTTTGTGCATGCATTCATTCATGATGGATCTTATCTTCATTGACGCCGAGATTAGATCTGCATGAGTTAGGTTCGGGTTAACCAACCTAACCGGGGCCTCTAACATGCTGGGTTCAGTTCACGAGCGTGAACCGGATTTGGGGTGTTACCGGAAGAGAGTCTAGGGGTTTGACATTATCTAATGTGCGTTAAAAAGCTGCCCCAAGGCCCTATTTATAGCCAAGAATTTCTTAAGAATAAAACTAGTTGTTATGCCTTTCAAATCTTAAATTTATTTTTTCCAATGACTAGTTTTATGCACCTTTAGTCACCCTTCAGTTGTCAACAGTGTGGTTGCCGAATGATTGACCAAAGTTATGTCAAATATTGGTTTTTGGCTTGACTTTGGAAGCTCATATCTTGGTCTTTAAAACTCTAAATTGAATGATTCTTTTTCTACGTAAACGTTAGAATGTTCTCTATTATATCTGCAAATATTAGCTTAAATCTCCAAGTTACCTAAGAGATATTAGCTTTTCACGTTGAGATGTTGTTGTAGGGATTAGTTCCCAAAGTGCCTACCGAAGTGGAAGTTTCTCCAAACTTTAGAAAGCTATAACTCCTTGTAGAAAACTCCAATTTGAGTGATTTTTGAATCATTGGAAAGCTCTTGATGTGCTCTATCATTCTAAAATGTTTCATAATCTAACTCATTTTGGGATCGCAGTTATACTATTTGGAAGTGAGGAGCTTGCATAGGTTTCAACATTGGCAGAAATAAGTCCAAAGGCAATCCTTTACTGTGTGGATTGTGAATTGGCTTCCTTATGGTTAAGAATGCATGGCTTTATTCACCAAATAAATATTAAAACCTTATAACCATCAAACTCGTTCTTCTTTAATCTTTTGCCCCTTGTAATTGTGAAGTCCTCTTTGATTCTTTGAGTCTCTTCGTATGGTATCATCCAATCTATATCCTTCTCGATTCCATAATATATTTGTAATACTTTGAGAATTCTCAATAATAATCATCAAAACTTAGGCTCAGCTCAGCCCATCTTCATTTAGTATTAGACATAACGAGCAATATTAATCCAAACTTAGTTCACATGTGATCATATCCACTTATCACATAGACAATTCCTTTTACCTGTTTACTTATTTCTTCCAATTTATTTTGACTGATTACCCTTTTACCTTCCTTCCTCATTAGGGATCAATCTTCTATCCTTAAATTTAGTAAAATCAACTATCTTATATTAATAATTCAATGTACAACAAATTAATCAATGCTACAAGAATAAAGAAAATTTTTATCATTGGTCAAAATTACTAAGCATATCTATAATAGCTTGTCTCAAGTGATATAATCATAGTTCAAATTCCATGAAAATTTTTTAAAAAAAAGAATAATTAATTATTACATAGTTCAAATTTAATGTGTTAAATACGAACATACCTCACTAGACACTAGGGAGAGTATGTAGTCTTGGGAGTAAGAAAGGGAGACAAAAAACCATTTAAGTGATACATTTTAAAAAAATTTAACTTAGAAAAATATTTTTGTAATTTAAAGTGATTAGATAGTTTTAAAAAATGGTACGTATTAAATAAATTTTGAAGCTTCGAATGGGAAATTTTCTGTTCAATAAATCATGCTCATCTAAATTTGAATAAATATATGGTTGATTATTTTGTACTCCTTAGAGGGTGCCATCAATATTATTGTAGGTATTTTTCTACATATGCTGTTAGGTTAATCCTTACATTATTTCTAAGGGTGAACAGTGACTTATATATATATTTCTTAAAACAATCTTTAGATTAAGAAATACTCCAAACAAATCTCTATACAGGTACATATATACCTAGGTGCTGAGTCTTGTTAAGATATTCTCAAAAAGAAAATCATAGTTCAAACTTCAAAACAGTGGGACCCACGAGAACATCACGACGACATTTGAACCTTACTGCGGTCGTGGTCGAGCCGTCGAGGAACACTCTGCGGGTCCCACTCAGGACGACTCGACTCGTTTACCAAACCCCTCCCAACTCACAAAAGCCTCATCAACCACCCAGCGCACTCACCTAGCTGGAGCCACCTCCTCCGCCGCCGCTTCACCTAGGCCAATGTTGTCTTCGTTTCCTGCACACTTCCCCTCTTCTAATATCACCACCGAACAGATTCAAAGTGTTAGCGCTTCCTCTTCTTCATCTTCTTCTGCCTCTTTGTCAAATGTTACATGGTGTCTTATGGGCACTTTTGTTTTGTTTCTGTTTACTAGTTTAATTATGGAAATTTGAGTTTTTGGAGATTATTTCTATGTGCAATTTATTTTTTTTTCAAAAAAAAAATGTTTTGGTTGGTTGGTTGTTTTTAGGTGATTATATATGTGGAGTCTTTTTTTTTTTTTTGCATCAAAGTGAAGTATTCTTTGTGTTGATGCAGTTCCTGGATGAGAATAAAAAGTTGATTTTGGCGATATTGGATAATCAGAACTTGGGGAAACTAGCTGAGTGTGCTCAGTAAGTTCTTTCATTTCATCTTGGTCTGAGTTATGATTTTTTAGGCAATGCTTATGAGGATCAATGGGGCTATTTTTTGATTTTTCATTATCTTTTTATATATTCCATCTCTAAGTGTTGTTTATCCTTAATCCTTTGCAAACATGAGTGTCCTATTTATGGATCTGGTTGAGCAAGTTTTATGGCTCTTACATGGAACGGTTATGAAGGTTTGTTGAGTTTTTTTATGGTTGTTTGAGCTCTGAAATGTTGTGATAAATCTGAATTGTGGCCCACATTCGAGGGGCTTATCTTATAATTGTAGTGTAACTGGGGGGCTTAGGATTTGTGCATGGTTTTGACAGAAACAATCATATGAACAGCTGGATTATTGAATTAAAAGGGTAATAGCCAGCTAGTGGAGGAGTAGATAACCCTTGCTTAATCTTGTAACCATTTTCTGAAAAAAGTGAAAAGAAATCTGAACCTTTTACTTTCTTTATGATTTTGTTTTGAGAATTTTTATTGGATTATATTGGGTAGTATAATCTTTATGACAGCTTGAAATGCTGCACTGATATCTGACAATCTAATTAAGGCTTCAGTGGCTGTAACTTTTTGTATGTCAGTTCATTTTATGTTGTAGTTTGACCTGCAAGCTTACATTTAGCATACTGCCCATGTTTGTCTTCTAGGTTTGAGGAAAATGAATCATATATGCATGAAATAATTTGCCTTTGTTGCTTATAATTCATTGTTTGCTCATTCTTTCTGTTTTAGATTGTATTGATTTATTGGACTTTTTTATACAAACATTTGGTGAAGGATGAGAATCCTACCAGATCAAATTATAATTCTATTTTGTCACCTTTTTTATCTTGTTGCTAATCTAGTCCTCATATTGTGTTATGCTTTCCTTTCTTCAGTACTTACCCTGTTCATCTTAGTAATCGACATGGCAGAAATTGCATTGCTATAGCCCTATAAATTATTCTTTGACTGTTGTTCTTGACTTGTCCCACTTGTTCACTTTTGCCACATTGACAGCATTATTTTGTTTTATTTCTATCTTATTTTCCAATATGATATTGGTACATAATTTTGGAAGAATTTAGTATTTGAAAGACGTGTGTATTCATCATTCAGCTCATTCTCTATGCTATTTCTTATGTCGCACGATTTTCTTGTTGTGTGTTTTGTTGTTATGGCTTAAGCTTGGTGAGTATTTGATGATGTGTCAACTGCTGTTAATATTTGTTTCCAATCTGTACTTCCTCTGCTTGTGGTGACAGTGCGTCAAATGTTTTCCTAATGGTGTTGAATATGATACTAATAATGTCAGTTTTGGTTTCACATACTTTGATGAGGTGGTTGTGAAATTTCTGTTTTGACATAGTTATTACTTCTTAGGATATAGATTGTTGTAATTTAATCATCTTGCTTCTTTAACTATGCAGTTCCTATGTAAGTTAAAAAATTAACATGATCAAAGCATGTTATTGGTCATTCTATCGACTAGCTTTGTGAAAATCCTAAATTAGCACATTGAGTTGAACTTTCAAACGTTTGGATTTCATTGTAGGGTATAGAGCAGTAAATGACTAATTTTTGGGGTTCGCATTTAATTTAATATATATGCACTACTTTTTTTGTTGGTGAAAACATTTTTGAAAAGCAAAAGTTCATTATCTTCAGTAATAATGTTGCAATGGTGTGTTGTTTATAAGTAAGATATGACTTCCTAGCATGGTTATTTATGCAAATTATCCATGAATAATGTAGATTTAGCATTTCTAAGCCGACTATTTAACTAATGTGCTGTTTAATTTCTCACAACTATGGGTTGTGACAAAATAGGTATCAAGCTAAGCTTCAACAAAATTTGATGTACTTAGCTGCCATTGCTGATGCTCAACCTCCAACTGTGTCAGTTCCACCTCAGGTTTGCCAACCATGTTTTGATGATTATTAAGGGGCTATTTTGGAGCATATATTTTACAGATAGATTGTTTAGCTGTATTGATGCATGATGTCATGGCAGATGCCTCCTCATGCTGCCCTGCAACCTGGAGGGCCCTACACGCAGCATCCACAATTAGCAGCTGTTCAACAGCAGATGCTCATGTCAAAAGTCGGAGTGCAGTTTAATCCACAGCAGATGCAGTATCAACAGCAGCTGCGGCACCAGCATTCTTCGGTTATACAAGCTCAGATGGGTGTGAGGCCCGGTTCCAGCAATGGAGTGCATGCTTTGCATGCTGAAGGTACTCTTTCGCCCACAGTGGTATTTTCAATTGGTCATGCCTTTGCTGACATTAGCGCACACAGGTGTGACAAACTCAGATGGCCGTGGAAACAAACAAGCTGGAGGGACCCTTACAGAGGTTGGTAATTGTGACAGTGGTCGTGGCAACCCGTTTCTGGGCCTTGTAGTGTTTATGGAGAAACATCTTCAGCCAAAGGTTCAGAGAGAGGTGGCAATTGACAGAACTCAGCTCATCATGCAGGTTGGCTGCTTTAGAGGCTTGTGCATTGTGATGAAAATGATATGATGCTGTGATAGATGGTAATGATGATATGCTGGTATGTGACAGGCCAGTGTTTAGTGAAAGCCTTTACAACCTTAAACCTCAATAGTGTGACTGGTCTTGTTTCTTTGAAGATTTTGCTTGAACATAGAGTTTTCTTGTTGTATTGTGCTTTGTTTTTGTTTAAATATCTGTATAGACTAGACTGCCCGCATACAACGATGTGATAATCTGAAAGTCCATATTCATTGGTTTCCAGGCCACTGGATTCTTAGTATTAGAATAGTTTCATATTTCTGTGTGATGGAATGCTATTTTCTTGAAGTGCCTAAAAGGTGTTCGACTTTGCCTTTGAAAAAAGGACGACGTTGGTAGGTGGCTTGATTCTATCAGTCGGTAGAGTATCTTTTTAGTGTATGTCTTTGCAGATAATTAGCTTCTGGACTAGTCACCAAAGGCAAATTGCTGCTAGGAGTGGCAGACAAGGGAAGTCTGATGAGTGAAGTACTGGTGAAATGTCAATTCATCTTAGGTAATTTCAAACTTCTGAACTGCAATGTCAATACAATAAATACAGACGAGAAGAACTTTTTGGGTAATTAGTCTCAATTAATTCTCTCTCTTATGTCAAGATTCGCCAGATTGCTACTCATTTGAACTCTAAATGTTGTATATCATTAGAGTTGGGTTAGCCGTTAGCATGGTAAATAGAGATGTTATAAATTCTTTGGAATTTGACATGAATCAAGAAACTTGTTTCCTGCTGCCCAAGATCCTTCATGGTTTCTATCTACATCACAGTACTCAAATTTTGGATGAGCAGTGGAAGAAGAATTCAATGCCCATAAATCGAAATGCAAATATCTTTCTGTACTGAGCACAATATCTATAACCAAGCCTCCCTTAGCTCATGCATTGATTTCTTCAGAATCATCAATTCTATTCAATGATGCACAACAATCCACGATATACTCGCTCTTAACATTCTCCATATGAAATTATTAGTGCATGTATATATAAGAGATGAAAGACGAAAGGGGTACAAGAAGAAACAAGAAAAAAAAAGGAGATGGATCCCTCAAGAAAGAATGGTAGAAAAGATGGCACATCAGTTAAGACGAGAATCCAAACTCTTGATTTAATCATATTTTCTTCAAAATTTCAACCTTTCTCATTCTTTCGAGCCTTTGAATCGAAGCTCTAACCTTCAAGGTAGTTCTTCCAAATAGTAAGAGTGTAAAGAGTCGAAGACTCGAAACACACCTTGTGGCACCAAAAAACTAGTGCAAATGGGCTTAAGTCATCTTTCAAAACGGTTAATCCAAATAAATAATGTATAATTATTATCTTTATTAATCTATCGGATTTTATATAGACGTAAGACTATTTTGTGATTTTATAATCTATCCACCTTTAGTATTAGTAAATTTCACCTTTAGATTTTTTTTTCATGTACAATCAATTTCATTATTTAATATGGAATCGGGAATGTATGGTAGCGCACATGCAAAGTAATAGGTCTTAAGTCATTTTTTCGAAATGGTCAACCTTGATAATATTACATCTTGCTTCATTAGGTATTTGATATGTGAATAATTTTTGGGGCCTACACTTAAGTTTAGATTGAACGTAGATCAATGCTTCCAAAAAAAAAGAATTGGGTTTAAGTTGAGATTAAAATTGACTCAAAACTCATTTTGCCTGCAACTCTATTTTTGATAGAAAACCTTCTATATTAATCCATATCAAATGCTTATGAACAAACCCATAGTTGCAAAAATTGGTCGATTCCCCTCAGAATTGACTGATTTTATTCAATTCGGTACAAAACTAAGTTAAAATAATAGTTGATCGTTTGGGCAAAAAATAAGACCAAGAATCGACGGATTTAGGCAGGGGGCGGGGGACAAGGATTTAGAGGCGAGGCTTGGTGGGGTGGCTGGCGGTTGGTGAGGGGAGGAGTTTTGGCGGCGACGTGGGGAAAGGGGGTGGGGGCGTTTAGGTAATAAAATTTGTCATGCTTCCTACGAATCAATATAATAAAATAAATTATAACCAACAATAGTTTAATGACGTGTTCTTGAATAATGCATGGGATAGGGGGAAAATTAATTATTAAATTTGACTGATTCAAGTGAACTGATTCTTTTCTAATTTTTTATAAGTCGGTATGATTTAATGACTCAATTCAAATTCGATTCAACGTCCAATTCTGATTTTTGCAACTAGAGAAGAAGCCTTAATCTCAACTCTCTTATGATGATGATTTGTGTTTAATCATGATTGTAAATGCATAATTCTTCTTATAACCATAGCTATTATACGAAGTCATGCTCATTAACATCTTTCATAAATGGAAATGCATTGTCATGTAAAATACAACAAATTGAAGAAGGTTTTTCATAAAACATATTTAAATTCTAGTTTTCCCATGAACCCATAGCACTAAGGGGCGTAGATGTCTTCCAACGACAAATAAGCTCAATTAGATCTTCCTTGTACATAAAAGAGGACATTTAAACGAGCTCAAAAGCACCCTCTCAATCTAGCCAACAAAACAGTCTCACGTGAGTTTATTTTATAGTGGAGTTATACCCATTTACATACAGGTATGATTCTACTATACAAACCGGTATTATTTTTCATGTAATTGTGTAACTTCTCCTTCCAAATGGGTGACTCTCACAGTCTATCCCATAAAATAACTCCACGTAATGCCCCATAAGATTCTTTTTTGCGAGGAGTCGTACCCGTTTACAAGCAAGTTTAAGTTTTTCTTAAAATTGAGTATGACTCTTTGTGTCATCGTATAACTTTACCTGAATAAATGTCTTCTTTCTTTCGCAACTCCTTGTGATCATTTTCTCTTTCCCCTAAATTTTTTTGTTAATAATTTTTTTGTTTCTAATATTTAAAATAATTGTAATGCCTCATTATATTTTAAATTTCATTTGATTGTACTTGTATTCTTGTGCACAATACATTGTAGATGGGTAAAATATTAAAGAGAAGGTTTCATACCAGTAACGACTCGATATGACAATGTCAGCAACGAGAAAATGTACTCATAAATTTAGACCACATGGTTTTATTTTCTATAACTTAGACAAAATTACTTTCATCATCTAACAATTCTTATAGTCCAAAGTCTCACATTAAATGCATCTCACACTATTTTTTTCTTAATATTTAAATATACCTGGAATTTTTTACTATGTCTTTTAGTTTTATTTTTTGTTACATTATAACTTAAGTACTAAATCCTAAATAATAATATTTTCATAAAAAAACATTCTCATACTTTTTGTGCAAGTTGCTTCACTTCAATTTCGTAATAGCAAAAAAATTTTTTTGTTTAACATTAACTATGAATAAATTTAATTTGACTTTTTTTTGTTTCCATGATTGGACAAAAGTCTCTATAGTTTCATCTCTACATTAAATCTAGCCCTTTTAGTTTTTTTACAAAATATAAAAATGGTGTAATATTTATTGATATATATCTTGTGCATTCCATGAGCGCATAACTAATGAGAAAAGAATTTACAAGCTATTAATTTCATATTTATCTCAAGCCATTTTCATAAGTGCTTGACTTATTATTTTCGTAATAATGAATTAACATTTAAAATTTCATTTAGTCTGAATTTTGTTTAACAATTTAAAAAACTTAAAATAGTTTATTAGATTTGTGGTCAAAATTTAAGCCCTTCGTGAGCTAATCGAGCTCCTAATGGCATTGCTGCATCGTTCATTGGGTTCGGACCACACCTCCTAGCTATAGTTCCTTTCTTTTTTAAAAAAATAGTTTTAGTCTTGGTTAGTGATGATTCGACTTGGCGAGTTATAGAATAGAATAAACTTAATGGATTCAAGGCTAACTCGAAGTCATTTAAACATGAACATGACTTACTAGATTCTCATCATGCTTTTTAGTAGGACTGAGCATTTATTCGGTTCATTTACAAATAGTAACACCATGTTTCGGTTTACCCGTGAACTAACCCAAAAATGTTATCGACGATTAGACCGTTTGTTAATGTACTTAATTCGCTTAAGCCGACCTAGATTTACCCTCAATGTCTCAAGATGGTGATGTAACATACAAAATATGGATGAGATATTTGGGTTTTAACGTTGTTCTACATGTATGTTATGATATATAATTAATTATAAAATAAACTAAGCAAGTGAAAGTTTAAAGAAAAATATCTATTTTTAAAATACAACGGACAGAGTTTTTCCTAAAAGTGTAACAGGGGACCACCTTATCAACAACAAGAAGTACATATTTATATCAATAAAATTTAAAACACAGCCAAAACACAATATTTCCTTCACATTCTAATTATCATTACTCTCTTCATCATCTGAACTGAATCTAAACTCCATTGCTTACCCAATTCATTTCTATTTTCAATTTCATTCACATGCAAAATATTTATATCACTTCACATAATGATATTTAAATTTCATCATTTAAACAATTTGACACTCATCATCATCATCAATTACACTTGGCGGGTACATGTGTATGCAAATTCAATGTTGTTTCTCTGGAGTCCTGACAATGCTCATTCCTCGCAGTTCTCACCTACATAGATAATAAAAAACTATTAGTAACGAGTGTCACCGGTCCAGAAATAACTAATAACAATCTGACACAGGAAAGCTAACCCTCATGTTGAATGAAAACCTCATTACTCGTCTTCATAGAACTCTCATAAGGGCAATAACTAGGAGCCATCGATCTCGCGCGACAGCGGCCCTTTTTATTTCATCTCATTCATTAGCCACTTTAAACTATCCCTTGGGCAGGAAAATTATTCTCTTTTCTTTCAGTCCTCTATATCCTCCATATCACTCCTGACCTTGAATACAAAGGTCAAACACTCTCAGGCATGTGCGCTTAGTACCCTTTAAAATCACGAGTCTACACATGCGCTGTATAACAATACCCGTAAACCTTAACACTTCTCCGGGTTTGAAGAACTCAAAGGTGGACTTATCAGGATCCCTCGAGAATGGAATGGGTGCTCACCAATTCCATAGCCCACTTTGATGAACACACGCCCTATCTTAAGACGCGATCGTTGGCTTTCCCTCGTCTCACCTCTCAAAAACTCAAAAACTTCATGTGTATTAGCCTAGGTAGGGATTTATATAATAAACCCTGAAGGCATTATGATCTGAATTTCAATTTTTTAAAACAAACTCAAGGGATCTTATCCTCAAGGGTTACTAATCTGAAAATTTCATACGATGAGATGGCCTGTGTGAAGTGGGATATAATAAATCCACCACTTGACATGTTCACTTACATGTTAAAACAAAAATAATAGAGTGTAGAAGTCAAACCAGAAGTGAGTCCTAAACGGACTTCGTAGAAGCTCTAATCGTGTCCACGTGCCTAGGCGGCGAGCTCCTACTCCATAACCAGAAGTGAGTCCTAAACGGCCTTCGTAGAAGCTCCAATCGTATCCATGTGCCTAGGCGGCGAACTCCTACTCCGTACCTACACATCAAACTAAAAGTTAACGCCCACTTATGATGCATTCACACATCCTATAGCACACGTAGACATCAATACGCACTCACATCAATCATACATCTATCCATATAAGATTTCTTACGCTATGTTGTATTAGATTACGATACTTAGTTTACCTAATTAGTTTTTTAGCATTTGTTTTAATACACTTCAACCAAGAAATTCATATTTTTATTTACAATAAAAATATCTAACATATCAATTCATAAATTCTAGCATGTTGTGCTAATAATTATCACCTTTAAGTAATAAGTCAAAGTTAATTTACCTTGCGACGTCTGTAATCGGTGACGGCTAGGGTTTCGTCACGCGGCTTGTGACTTGAATGCGACACCCGACAGTGTTCGAAGTTCGATCGGATTTAATTAGATAAATTCAGTAAAAGATCCAGAGAATTTGCACGAATCCGGTTTTATAGTGGTTTTTAGAAGTTTTTGGGGATTTTCTAGTGGCTTTTCGGCAATTTTTTGGCAACTTTTTCGGTGAGGCAATCGAGACTATGGGTTGGTACCAAATTGGCAAGCTTGACCCAATGGTGGTGGTGGTGAGGACTTTAATGGCAGCGATGACCGCCTGCGGCAGCGTCTAGTTGGCTGGGGTCGGTCGGTCTTCCAATTAGTCCTCGGCCAGCCTCAGCGGTGGTGCTAGGTGGGGGGAAATAGTTGGGGGTCGAAGGGGAGGCGTCAGCGGCAATGGGAGCGGCGCAGATGGCAGCGAATCGACATCGGGATGGGCAGTGCGATCTCGTGGCATTGGGGTGTTGTGGAGATCAGGCGGCAGTAGGGGATGCTTGGGGTGGCACAACGACGACACGGCAGGGCTCAACGGGGTCAATCAATAGCAGTGTGGTGGCCAGAAGGGTTGTCGACAGTGACAGTAGAAGTGGTGAAGGGCGGTGATCTGGGTGTGGGGGAGAAAAGTCGTGAAGGAGGTCTCAGGGGCAATCTCATAAATAAAATTTGACTCTACTTCAACTCGAGTAAAAATAATAACTAACTAGTAATAAATCATCAAAAAATCAGAAATCCCATAGAATGTAATACATATCATAACATCAAACTAAGAACTAAGAACTCACCCAAACTATTTTGTAATGCTTCCTAATGCATTATTCAACGTAAAAATAATTTTAAAAATAACCCATTCTCATCATTTTTCTAATATTATCAACATATACTTATTCGATTTGAACCTACTGTTGAATCGATTGATTCGCTAATGTAAAACTTTAACATGGGTCACGAGTTTTACACAAACCGATCGAATTGAATTTCCAAACTCCCCTTTGACTACCCAAATTTCACGTTGAATCAAACCCTAATTTTCTCCAAAACCAAACCAAATTGAAAATTTTTAGTTCAGTTTGGTTTATTCAGAATCAAAATTATTAATGATATATTAAAATTAATAATGATTCTCACTACAATTAAAATTAAAACATGATTTAACCATCATAATCATATTCAAAAGTATTCTATATATAGATATTGTGTTAAACATCTTAAATAAATTACAAATGTATCAAAGAAATTAATAATAATTCACATAAAACATGAATATTAAGGTTTCTTTTTATTTTCAAATTTTCAATCGATTTCAGTTCCATTCAAATTTTTACACACTTAGGAATTTTACCAAGGTGAGAATTGAATCGAACCAAACTTTCTTCAAAACTGAACCAAACCAATAATTTATGTTTCGCTCGGTTGATTTATTTGGTTTCAACTGAGTATTGCTCAGCATTTTAGGCCCTAGCCGGTCCCTAACAAATGTCATCTTATCACAACCGGGGCTCATCAAAGTGTGGGCCAAGTGGCACAAGGCCACTAGGCAATAAGCTTTTTAAATGAATATATTTTTTTCAAAGCCTAGGGAAAAAAAGCTACTAGCATTGTGATGATAAACGTACTGTATGACTAAGAAACAAGAAGAAAATGACATTTAAATTACACTTAAAAAGTGTCACTATTACAATCTAAGCAACTCGAAAAAATATCTAAATACTAGTATAAGTTGGAGTTCAAACAAGTCCCATTTTATGGCTTTGATGCATCCACATATAGGCTATCCCATTAGCCTATATACAAGTCACCAATATTATTCATGACCGATATAAGATAAACCAAACAACTCCCTCCATACATTAGGCAACCCCGAAACTATCATTATCTGCATTAGGTAAAACTCACATATCATCACCCGAAAAACTCGAAACTATCATTGTCTTCATCACCGGCAAACTCATCACACGGAACTTACATATTATCATCACTCATATATCATCACCTGACAAACTCATCAGACAAAAACTCACATATCATCATCACTCACATATAATCACTATAGGCAAACTCATCACACAGAACTCACATATCATTACCGGCAAATTCATCACCTGACAAACTCCCTTTAAATCATCAGGTAAAACCGATAAAGGAAACTCTGATAATCGGCATAGGCAAATACCAAATCTCTTAAGATTGTAACCTCCCTTTCCCTTTAAATCATCAGGTAAACCCGATAAAGGAAACTCGATAATCGGCATAGGCAAATACCAAATCTCTTAAGATTGTAACCTCCCTTTAAATCATGAGGTGGAACCCATGAAAAAACTATGACAATCGGCGTAAACAAATACCAAATCTCCCAAAATTATAACCTGACTCTAATACCACCATTAGGCCCTTTGAGCCCTTAAAAGAGACTTGCAATAAGTGTAACGAGTTTCTTTTAATCCAAAAACTAGCTTAAGGAATAAGATTTTCTTTTTATCTTATATACAATTCAACAACATCATATACAATCGATGTGGGATAAACCCAACATATAGGGCCCTGCAATGGGTGTTGAATCATTGTAAAACGGGAATATTGCAAACTCATATCCTAATTATAAGTTTGTATTATCATTATCCCAAATGCGGCCAAGGAGGATGATTATTAAAAGCTGGAGATTTCCCAACGAGGCAATTGGGCTGTTGAATATGAGAAGAAAATATTGGGTAAAGGAGTTGCAAGAGGGACAATGGGAATCGTTGAAAGGAGTGAAAACTAGTTTGGTTGAGAGCATAATTTAAATATATTAAAGAAAATATAATAGATATTTAGATGTAAAATTTTTCTTTAAAAAATAGCCAAATATTCAAATTTATATCACCTATTTTCAAAACTTTTATATCAATCATGACCAAATCTCATTATTATTATTTTAATGACAAAAATACCCATAAAAATCTCTTTTTTATTAAGAGCATGATAAATAATGGATAAAAGTTAACTTTCAATACTTCATATATAAAAATAAAAAAATTAGCCATTAAATGGTGAATATACTCTAAAATTATATTATTCATGAGTTAAAAAGCAAAAGGTAAAATTTTAGAAATTTTTAGAGTTTTGAATGATCAATTTTTTTAATACAAAAAAAGAGAATAAAATATATTAATTTTGGGTGTTTAAAATTTGAATTTGAGCTTATCATAATTTAAAATTAAAACCTTAGTTTAATCTAATGCATTTCTTATTTGAAGAATCTTTTAAAAAACTAAATATCATTCATCACATGGAATGTAAGAAAAATATGTTTAAAATATTTTGAAATTAAATTAAGGGCATTTATATTAATAAAGAAACATTAATAAGTCAAATAAACTTAAAATATAAGAATTGACTACATGTGAAATAAAATGGGAGATATGACTATTTTAGGAAAAAAATTAAGATTTTGGACATTTATAATATAAAACATTAAAACATGGTTATTCATGATTTCTTCCCAATATTTTTTTATTGTAAAAACTCTTGAGTCAACTCCATTTCATAGTTCCCCAAGTCAATTTTACTAGTGATATTTTTATGATTGTTTTTTCAATTCAAGTAATAAAAGTCAATAAAATATTTTACTTTTATTTTAATTTATCTAAATTTATATTTTAAAATAATTTAAATCATGTATTTAATCAATTTCCAATGTCAAAAGAGCAATGCTAATTTCACACTGCATTTTTTGTACAACTGAAAAAATTACAAATGACTCCAAATTGGGTTGGAGTTGACTCCAATCTAAGACACCCCTTGATGAATCTAAATCTCGATTTACTAAAGTAGAGGAGTTGAGTAGGAGTTCCAATAAGGGTATAATTTAAAAGTTGCTGGAGGAGGAGAGGGTGGTCAAGAAGATAAATATGGCCATGACAAATTGAGGGTAAAGGAGACTAACCTTGTGATTTAATAAATAATTGAACATTGAATTAGGTTAAGTAAGTGTGCTTACCTCACAGCGGAATGAGAACGTAAATGTTTTCACAGGAAGAATCCTTCTCAGAGAAGAATTATTGTTCACAACATAAACCCGAAGTTTCAAATGTATAACGAGTAATTATAGGCAAAAGATAAGACTTTTTATGAACCAAGATATCATTCATGTACAACTTTAATTCAATACTATAAAAAATTAAATGAATTTAATAATCACATCTAACATTTAGTAGAGAGATGTGGTTCAATAATCCCACATAGTTGACTATCTCACGTCTAATATTCATGTGTATTAATTTGGTTTGATGTTCCCAAATATGGGGTGTATCTACAAAATATGTCTGACAATAATAAAACTGAAATAAATTCTTTTGAAATAGAAAATGATTAAGCATATGCCATATAAAGGCATGACACTTGGCAAAAAGGTCACTTGCTTCTGTCTGCCTGTGAGTGACCGGAGTAAGTTTCGGTCGCCCCTTAAGAAAAAGCCCCTCGTTGTGGGCCAGTGGGATTGATTTAACTTTTTTTTTATTTGTTAAACCCACCCTCACTTAAGTGGGAATATTTAAAACAATTCTAATATTCCATTTTTTTAGTAATTAATTTCCACCGACCATATAATACAAAAAACTATTCCGACTTTTGGTTTTTATTTCATAGCATAACATACTAATAATAAATTTTCCACAAAATTTACCGACGCCATCTCGTCACTCTTAGCGGGACAATTTTTTTTTAAAAAAGAAAACAACCTTGAGCGCATGTAAATATAAAATTAAAAAAAACAATATACGAGCGCGCTAGTCACCCATCAGCCACCTCCAAATTTCAAAGCTCGGTCCATGGCGGCCATCGGTCACCATCCTCCCCCTCCCGTTGACAATTCGAAAGCTTCATTAATACCCAAACTCTTCGTCTCACTTCTCCCAACCTCAATTTATATCAACACATTACATTAAACGCACTTTGTTTGAGTAAGAAAGGAGAAGTTACCCAGCTACAGCCGTCCTCTTGGCTCTTACTTATGCCCGTCGGATGAACAATCACCGGCAGCTAGCATATATTAAACGCCTCTCCTAATGTCCAACCAACTAACCTTTCACCTTCCCCATCTCTTTCAATTCATATATATCATCACACCCCTCTGATCCATTCCCCCCCCACCCCTTCATTCATCTCTATTCTCCTAAATCTAATACTATCTCGTCTATTGCCATTTTTTTATCTTCTTCTAGTCTGTATATATATATATATATCTCTCTCTTCAGTCTATTGTGATAGTAATTCCAATATGAAGAAGGTGGAAGTGCAACAACAGCGGCACTACCACCGGCGTTTAATCAGCAGATTCACCGTATTCGTGTCCGGCAATAAGTTCATTTTCTTATTTGTCTTCTCCTTCGCCCTCGGCTTCTTCTCTGCCTCGTCCGTCAACCACTATCATGCGCCGCCGGCCACCAACGAAGTCACCGCCGTCGACTACTCGGACCTCCTTCGCTTCCGCACGGCCTGCGCCGACCCCGTCCCCGCCGACCTCGTCCGGCAGACTGTCCTCGACCGACTCTACAACGGCACCTCCCCTACGCCGGCTTCCCTCCGCCCCACGCCGCGCCCCTCCTCCGCGCCAGGCGCGTCAAAGGCTGGGGCTCCACCGGCGCCGTGTTCGCGAACCTGATCCGCCGTGTCCGCCCCCGCACCGTCGTCGAGGTCGGCACCTTTCTCGGCGCCTCGGCCACCCACATCGCCGCCGTCGCCGCCGCGGCCGGGCTCCGCCCGCAGATCGTCTGCGTGGACGACTTCCGCGGGTGGCCCGGGTTCCGGGACGCCAGGTTCAGGGACCTTGCGATGGTCAATGCGGATGTTGTACTTCTGCACCAGTTCATGCAGAACGTGGTGTTCATGAACATGACCGACGTGATCGTCCCCATGCCGTTCTCGACCAGCTCGGCGTTAGCCAAGCTGTGCGAGTGGGGGTGTATGCGGACCTCCTCGAGATCGATGCCGGCCATGACTTCCACTCGGCGTGGTCGGACATCAACATGGCCTACACCCTGCTGCGGCCGGGCGGCGTCATCTTCGGCCATGACTACTTCACCAAGGCGGACGACCACGGCGTTAGGCGGGCGGTGAACCTGTTTGCTAAGGTTAAGGGTTTGTCGGTGCAGGTCGACGGTCAACACTGGGTCATAGGCTAGACCCGATTGAGACCCGATTAGGTGGTTGGATAGATGTTTTGTTGGTGCCTCAAAATGTAACAGGAAAAAGCAGTGGTTAGCAAGAAGAGCATTCAATTGGGGAGCGTAGATGATGTGGGTAATAAATATATATAATATATACTTGGAGGTGCATACTTGTGTATAATGTACTCTTCGGCCATGATGGGTGGAGTTGGACTTCTTGGGAGCTAGCTTTATGTGAAATAAAAGATAAGATCAGTGGTCATAACTCGTGTCCGTGGAAAATAAATAAGTTAGGGGCAGAAAAGGATTCAAGAAACAAGGTATTCTTTTCTATGTACCTGTTTTTATATTGGTGTACTTGATGGTTTAAATGTACTCTTTTGACATTATCTTGTTATGATATTGGCAGTTGCTTCCATAGAAATATGGAGGAAGCCATGTGTAATCTAGACCCAGGAATTAAAATCATAGATAATGCGTAGCTGGAAACTCTTCAATTGTTTATTGAAGGCATTCATGCCAGATTGACAAGGAAATGACCTTCGTGTCCGGCAATAGAAATTAAATATACAATAAAATTAAATAAGATAAAAACTTATACGGAATCGATTGATGGCCAAACCCAAGTCGAGACTTGATCCCTCGAAAAAAATTGATTTTCACGACCTCATTTTTTTTCTTGAAAATAACTTCTTATTTTATCTGTTTAAAGTTCAGGAGAAGATGTAATATTTATAAGTTTTTTTATTATCTTAAACTAACTAATAGAATAAATATTAGGAAATAATATTTAATTAATTTGAAATTAAGATAAAAGTTAATCTCTTAATTGATTTGATAAGTCCACCCTTTATGAGTGTCTCCACTAAAAAATACACTTTATTTCCTCTCTATACTCAAAAAAAGGTAAAAGAAAAATGGAAAGATAAAGGTTTTTAGCAAGCAACAGTTCTGTCATGTTCTTTTTCTTTTTATCTCTTCCCCTTCAAATACTCAAAGAATGAGGTCCGGGATTGGGAAAATGTCTATGTCTCGGAGGCGGTCATTCCATTCTTTTCTATCTATCTTTAGAAGTAGGGTGAGGGACGGAGCAGTCTTTCTATTCGAGTCATCTCCAAGCAGGTGGGGGCGCGGATCAAGGAGTTCTTTCTAGTTTAGGAGGCTAGAATGGCCAATGATCCCAGAGGATCAGCTATGAGTTCAAGCAGCTATACTAGAAGAGCTAATGAGTTTCCCTCAGCTCAGACTGGTGTCATCACCTCTCCTAGGACCGAAATGATTATTCGTGCCCGATGGGGCTACATTCATCCCTGAATGTCGTCGGATAGGGAGTCTAATGGACGCGGTGCTACTAGCGGAGACTCTTGGAACAGCTGAAGTAAGAAGTCCCCAAGTGAGCATATTATGGGGGACCGTCAAGCACATCCGGCAAGGATCAAGGGGGATCTCCTTGTTGCATAGTTCAGGTCGGAACAATGCGCCATCAGACGTTCAACAGGTAGTCTCACGATCAGGCATGAGTGTCCAGAAGTTGTCTAGCGTGGAACACGTATACTGCAAATTTCATTAGAATAAAGGGTCCCTTCATAAAAGAAAAAACAGAATATATGAGGTAAAGATAGCCATCGCGGATGAAGGAAGGAGCCGCCCCTGCTACGGCGAATGCAGTGAATATGAGAAGATGGAAGTTTTTAAGGATCCACTCCCAAGCCAAAATTCGTCGAAAGGAAAAAAGAAGAAGAAAGAAACAGAAGTTTTTTATTTCTTTCAATCCAAATAAGAGAACAAAGAAACCACTAAAAAGTGAAAGTTAGAAAAAGAAGTTTCAGTAAGAACTAGCACTTAACTTCTTCCCCCCTTTTATCACCTTTTGTTTCGGAAATTTGATCTAAAAAGAGTAGCCAGAACCGGTCCTACACAAAAGTATGGGCTTTTTCTTTCTCCATTTTTTTTAATTACATGATTGGCTTTCATCGGTGGCCAAAAACTGGATCTGTTTTCTCTTAAAACCCTTGCTTACAAAAATTGAGTGTTTCTTATCACAACCCTTCTTCGTAGCAGAAGTATTTACCGGCTACCCGGGGAAATACGTCAGTCTCCCAGAGACAAATAGGGGGTTTCAATTACTCCTTTTTGGAGAATTAGATTAACAATTAAGGTGAAGCAGGGTCAGGAACAACGAATCTCTTTATGATAAACAGATCCGGGAAGGGGCCTAGAAGTGCCTACTACTAGACCATACCACACTTGGCTCTACACATTTATAGAGCTAACCCTTGCCCAGTGTCACCTCAAGAGGGATGTGGGTGCTCCTTTCTGCTGGGATGAGGGAGTTCAGCCTCCTTGTTGTAGGAATGGAGATCTGCACTCCGAAAAGAGAGAGGAAGTCTCTTCGCCCGCTAGCAATTGCATTGGAGAATGTGGCACGCAAAAAAAAAGAGCGTAAATTAGATTATATTATATAAAGAGAACCATTATTTCTCTCTTTTTTTAGTTCAACACCAAGACTCAAACCACGGCAATTTCCAACAAGTCTTTTTGCATTTTGAGAGCAAGAAGCGCCGTGAGCAGAGTGAGAGAATGATGTGGGCTGTGGTGACGTCGGAATTTGCACTTGCGCAAGAAGTTCTTTCGGTAAAACGCCGTGCAACTTAGAGGACATCAGACTTTTTTGTCAGGCCAAAAAGATTGCCGACTAGATGCCACCATGCCTGGCCCTTTACCTTAAAAGGGGGTATGAAGCGTGGGGGGGCAGCTCATGATGTTTATATCGATCTATTATGCGCCTCTGCACCTAGCATTGGGTAGACCTCATACAATAACTATCTTAGTATATAGGAACGCCCTATAAGTAACTGAGCGTGAGAGCCAAATGAATCGAAAGATTCATGTTTGGTTCGGGAAGAGATCATGAAGGTTGTGAAATAAATAGGACGGAAATCTACTTTCATTAAGTGATTTATTAGATAATCGAAAATAGAGGAAAATTGTGTGAAATAAGTGAATTTATCCAGTTGAGGCATTATTGAAAGAAAAAAATGAATCCCTTTAGACAGCAAGCAAGCTTCAAAAGGTGAGCACTCAAAGTGGAAGCAAAAGCAAGGTGCCGGCGCTTTGCGTGAGTGAGAGCTGAAGGCCTTAGCGCGCTACGCTCTAGTTCTCAAAAGTTGGGGAATCCCCTGCTGTTTGTAAGGACAGGGATTCTTAAACCCGAAAGCATTGATTGAATGTCTATTCATGGCTACGAAGGGTTGATGCGATACGGTTTTAGGTTTAGCGTACCCCAGATGCCCCAGAATCCACTCTTATTGAATCCCCTGCTTGAGAAGCTGTTGGTGGAATAAGAATAAGGGCTGTTTTTGTTACAAAGACATAGGCTTTTCCCATCAAGCGCTACTTTTCCTATATCTAATACAATGGATTTATCTTGCCATTTCTGATTTATGGTCTCACTCATATAATACAATTAATATAAAGATGAAACCGTATAAATAAAATAATCAAGATTTCTCGATCATGCTCAGGAAGAAGGGGTCATCTTTCCATGATCAGACTCTCTTGTCAAATAGATTTCCGATTCGAGACAACAGGCAATTAACCAATAGCAGACGCTTGAGCAACAGAAAGTGGGTCAGCGACAGTAGATTAGAAGGAAGACCGGTGAAAGAAGATTACCACCAATGAAAAGGCAATATCCACTCGTAGATTGGGGATTGAGGGCTTGGCTATAGAATATGACTCTTTTGCATATCTTTAAGATAGCCTGCTGTTGATAGGGGGTAGGGTAAGGCGGCTATTTTGCCGAGTTCCTTAAAGAGAGTTATCTCGTGCCCCTAGGTATTCTCTACCTACCCACCTATGTCAGTTTCGGGTATAGGTACCCTTTTGTTGAAGGTCGTTCGAGCTTTTCCTGTCACTGTTTGCGCACTTGACTCACTTATTTCGTATAATAATGAACAACATACATTGTGAATGGGCTCTCGCATACATCATGAGATCGCGGGCTTGAAATTTATTGCCCTGGTGTATATCCTGGAGTACTCCAATGGCCGATCTGTCACCCAAGGTGAGCGCTCTGAAGCGGAAGCACATCTCTTACTCACACATAATAGGGTAACAGTGTGTTACCATCTCATAGGCACCCCCAAATCAAATCACTCGCACATAAAAATATGTGATGATATTGTAAAAGAGTTTTTCATACGAAAAGTAAGTCGTGCGACCTACAAATACAAGTGAATATGAAAGCTTAAATTATGCATATGTTAGGGATGCATAGTAGTTTATATGTAATTGCTATACCCCCAGACTTTTAATAAAGATCACATATCCCTCAAATTATTTTACTTCACTACTTTATCTATACTATTCAATCACAAAAACTTTATAATGGTCTAGACTTACATATAGTTTATAATAGTCTTCCTTTCACACTCATATTATTTTTGATATACAAAATGATGATTTTCCTAGACATGCCCCTTATCACCGAATTATCATGGATGTAAATAGCAAACTAAAGGAAAAAACATAGTTTTGTTATCTCAAATATAGTTGAAAATAACTAAGGGTACTGAGAAGAAGTTTTGCTTCAAGAATCTCACTCAGTGGTGAATCAAAGATTATTCTCTCACTTCCTCTTGGTCGAAATAACACACATGGTATAAATCACATATCATGGTGGATAGATATTCACATAGAAAATAACTCACATAAAATGTATGTCCTTTATCAACACCATAAAGATTTAAATCCAATTACCACTCATGTAATTGACCTGAGACAACTAACACAATTACAACTAATACAATTGTCTAAGTCTCATATCCGATTATATGAGATTATAACTGTGGAAAGTCACATCGATCATTTTTAAAACGGTTGCATCTCGATCTTTTATTGAGATGACATATGTGACTTGAACTATTTATGTCTCATCTCACAATATTACTCAAGCACTAGAGCCGAATGCTCAGTAATAAAGTCATTTGCCCTATTTGACATAATATTCCTTTTGTTAGTGAACATACATTATGCAAAATCATTATAAGTTTTGACGAACTCTTTATCAATTATGTCTAATCATTTTAACATCTCAAATACTATCACAAAATACTGTTTATTTGGTATATGAGATTCAAATTTATTGCTTCATAGTAGCAATAAGATTGTTTGCTCTCAAAATGAAATAATCTTTTAATAGTGAATAAAACTATTATAACCAAATTATTTCATACTGCACTATCTTGTAAAACACTAAGGTCTATATTAAATGCAAAACACTAACTTAAACATTTATCATGAATAATATAACTCAACATGTAAGTTATATTTACATTCATGAAATGATTTGTATTATAACGATTTGTGCCTAATTAGCATTAAACGAGCAATTCATTTGCAAAGTAACATATATGTAGTTTTATATATATAAGGCTATGAAGGATCAAAAAATAACTTTGTAATGTTCATACCTATATATTTTAATGATACCTTTTCCTTCATCCTCAATAAGCAAGTAAGAAAAATTGCTTCATTTATGCATGTCATCAAATGAAAAAAAAAATGCACAAATATTCAATTTCCGGGATACTTATAATTAATGATTAATATTTTTGCATTAAGTCACCTTAATTTTAAAAATAAAAATTAGTGCATTAAAATATACAAAATAGTTTTTAACACAAAGTAGAAATCATTTTGTACTCTTGCAAATTTTAACACAAAGTATAAACCAACTAGTACTTTCGTTAATTTTAACACAAAGTACAAATCAACTAACACGCGTATGCCCTTAATTGTAAAATGAAGGACTATTTATCTTACAAAAAAACACCAATTTTCAAATCTAGTTAACATTATAGAACATCAATTATGATATCATATATCATAGCATAAAATAATTAATGATCTTTTAAGAATTATTAAAAAAAATTATGATTTTGGATGACAATTAAATATTGACCATTTATCTGAGCACATTAAATGCTCATAATGATCTTTCATAATTTTTTTGCAACTACTGCAAATATCTTATCAATCCATCTTATAATTATAGAAAAAGTTACTTGTAAGGACCACCTGTTCTGAGCCATGAGCCAAGTATTACAATATAAAATTAAGTACCTCGTAAATTAATTTTCTATTAAATTATCAACATCGTAAATAAATCCACGGTGTAACATTTTTGTTAAAGAAATATCAATTAAATTTATAAACAAAGAATTAGTTAAAATTCAAATTCTAAGTCATACCATGAATATATATATATATATATATATATATATATATATATATATATATATATAAAAGATAACCAATGCTTGGAATCACCTACGACCCATGAAAAGAACCAAATTTCACTGTCACGCAAACAGAACAGAGATATAATAACAACTAAAGTAAGAAAAATCAATAGTCTAATAAAAGAGTCCTCTAGTTGTCTCGACCCTTGCTCATCTATCTGTACTTTCACCAACAAAGGTAGTTTCACATTAGTGATAAAAATACTAAGCCATATAATTATAATAAACAAGTTAATATATTCTATAATATCATTAATCAAGTCTTTTAGTGATTATGAGCCTATGTTGAGCTCTAATTGTGGTAGGAGGGGTGGTTACCCCATCCACCTACAATCCTAAGCATGGTTGCATAAATCGGAATCGGAATCGGAATCGGTTTTCCAGTGAATCGGAATCGGAATCGGAATCGGTCTGAATCGGCCAGGAATCGGTTCAGTTGAATCGGTCCAAATTAATTTAATCAGTTATATATAATAATTTGACAATTTATAATATAAATATATTAAAATTAAGTATTGATGTTATTTTGATATTATTCTGTGTATTATAGTTTTTGATATTTTTAAATATTTTTTAAGATTTTTTTAAATTATTTCGAATTAATTATTATTTTTGACTCGAGTTAGACTCGAGTCAACTTTTAATTACAAGAATGCCACCGTGCGATTTTTACCCCCGCCGCCACCGGCGGCCCGGTCAGCGGCGAGTCTCGCGGCGGCGATGTCGGCCGCCCGGCCGGACGAACCGTCGGCGGCCCGGAGCCGGCGGCGGATTCGTGCGTGCCCGATTCGGTCCGGCCACGGGTGGGCGGCGACGTTGCGAGGTCGGCGGCGAGGTCGGCAGCCCGGTCGGCGGCGAGCGCGGAGTCGGGGCCGCACGGCGGAGGCGGAAACCGGGCGGCGGCGGGCGGACGAGCGGCGGCGGTGTCAGGGGAGCGGGTTTGATTTTAGGTTTTTAAAATCCAAATTACCATTTTACCCATGCTTAAATAATTTAATAAAAATCATACCTAAGGTATTTTGGTAATTTCCTAAAAAACCGATTCCGATTTAAATCGGCCGATTCCGATTCCGGTGCCGATTCGGGGCCGCCCGATTCGGCCCCGAAATCGGATCGGCGCGACGCTGATCCGATTTAAATCGGCCGATTCCGCACGGAATCGGCCGATTTCTGCAACACAGATCCTAAGTATGCGCACACACAGTACATGGCCCACAACTTGTAGGTACCGATATTTATCATTAAATCACCCTTTCGGTATCACAAGTGTATAATGAGTTATCTTGCGTCAATGTGCCCTATCACCCCTTTCGGCATGGGGGTAGGTATTTTATCTTTCGAAAAATGTTAAGGGTGCGGCCCCATGTCAGATTGAATTAATTCCTTGACCCCTATTGCGTTCGGCGTATAGTGGTTGAATCTAGGCCCAGGATGACCAGGGCTGTTAAAAAGAAATATATAATATTTCAAGTAATTATACGGATCTTGAAATCCAGACGAAGATACCATAATTGCAATGAGAATCATAATCTGAGAGTCACTGATAGTTTATACGTTAATACGTATAATTCCTTAGTCTAATGCATGAAATGATATGATATGTGGCACTTAACTGAGTACATAAAAAAATAACAATAAAATATATCCCATAACAATTAGTTAATCATTTGTATAATTACTTATAAGTGAACAATAATAATTTAATATTTAATTAATTGAAACTAGCTAAATTCATATGGTCACACCAAATCATTACTCATTATCAGGAAAGACCTATTCTACTAAATCTCTACAAAAACTCCACTACTTGATAACCAAAATGAATAGCCACACCGGTTAGACATTAACTACCCCTAGCACCTATTTAGTTGATCCAAAATGATTAATAATTATTATTATTTTATTATTTTATTATTATTATTCTTATTTTTTCTAATAAGAATTAACTATACAAGATTTGGAAGACAATAATTTAATTAAATAATATTTAAGACTCATTCCAAGATTTACAAAACCTTAGATAAAATAACTTAATTATTTTCAGGGTTTTACATTACTCATCGTTTATTTGATATAATCATAAAGACTAAATATATTGTGGATTATGGCTAACTTGAGGCGAATTGATGGTCATTTAGATAATTAGTAAAAAATGTCTTATATAAACAAATATCTAAAGATAAATGCATGCATCACTTGACTTAAAAAAATCAATTAATCAACCATCTAGTTATATCTACACAAAGTTTTAAGGCTTCATTTTATATTCATGAATTATATTTATGCTTCCATCATTTTCCAATAATTCAAAGTAAGATTTTCCCACTTTAGAAAATATAAAATCAAATTAAAAAATAATGTGACCTAATATTTATATGAAAGAAATAAACTTTCCAATTATCAATTTGAAACAAAAAATATTTATGTATGCGCTCGTTAAGAGTTGTATATGGTATACGAAAAATATTTATGTATGCGCTCGCTAAGAGTTGTATATGGTATCATTTTGTGTTCCTCACACTCGGATTATTTTGATCATCAACCACATCTGTGTAAAGGTTGATAATATAAATCATCACATATCTCAAAATATTTCATATTAAATGAGGTTGATAATATAAATCATCACATATCTCAAAATATTTCATATTAAATGAAAATTTTATGCATATATTTATTTATAACGACCCCGCCTAAAGTATAAACTAATGAACCAAGTCATCTCTTCAAACGTAGTAACTAAGTTAAAGATGTATAGTTCATTCTCACTTATAAATAGGATCTTATCCCAATATGTATTGGATTTGGGACTAAGCTTAAGGATCTTATAATTCACCCACCTTAGGATTTTTGTCGTTGAAATTCTTACACTTGGCCAATTACTAGCCCTAGCCCAAGTCCTTCTTTGGTCCGTGACCAGTAGCTTAGCCAATGTCCCTATTCCAACCCTCCATTTAATACGAAACTATGAAGCTCTGATGTCATTTGTATAAATTAAATATATGATAAAATATAAACAAGAAAAAAACTTATCTTTCAGTAGAATGGATTGGTGGACAAAAGTCACAAGCTCGCAAGTCAATACTTAATCACTCGAAAAAAAGTCTAATTTTCACAACTTATCATCCCTCTCCTTCGAAATATCGTAACTCGTTATTCTATCTTTTTAACGTTAAGGAGAAGATGTAATATTTATAGTTTTTTTTATTATTATCTCAAATTAACTGATAGGATAAATATCATGAGATAATATTTGATTAACCTAAGATTAAATAAAAATTAATCTCTTAATTGATTTGGTGAGCCACCTATTATGAGTGACTACTAAAAACAATGCGGACAAGTTAAGAACACAGTAAATGTCACTTTCTAGTGTTACGGGCAAGAGAACCTGAAGCTCCTTTGCACGATGTCCAACTTCCCCAAACCCAGCCATCTTAGTGTGAAAATTGGGTTTTTTCCCTAAAGTTAGAAACAATGCGGACAAGTTAAGAACACAGTTATTTCCAGAATTTCCTGTCGAGTAACATACCCAAATGATGCATTTGTGCGAGAAGAAATAAAATATGGTGGATCGAGATAAGAAAGACTGAGAGCAGGTATATGATGCATACTCTGCATTATTTGTCCTAAGTGGGAAATTTTCCGACAAACAAGACTACTGATGACAGCATACACATATGCAACAGCAAACATGGAAGTACGGTTTGGGAAAGAAGCACGAAGTAGAAGACAAGATTTCGTTATTATTATACGTGGACTATGTTCAATAAATTAAATACACAAAAAGAAGACAAAATTTTGTTACTATTATATGCAGACTACAATAGATGAGTTACCAGCTTTTTTTATTTTTTTACTTTTTTTTGGTTTGTAATGTCAAAATGCTGAAAGGGATGTTTTTCAAGCCTTGGCCCTCTGTTATAAAAAGGAGCAATTTTTATGCGCTTGCTGCAATACCACCAACGAACTTCACAACATTTTTACATCATCAAGACCCACAGTGGTTTGGTTAAAATTTTCGCTGTAAGTTAGGGAGTAAAATTCATTCAAAGATTACTAACTCCAAAGAGAGTACTCACTCCTGATTGTAGAAGACATGTAGGGTCTTCTTGACAACTGAGCAGAATGTGGGTGGGGACAATGTTGATCCTCTAGCTGGAACAAACCAATTGCTTGTCTACTGTGGATGAGTTTCTAGAGAACAAGCAAAGATTTAGACTGCAAGACATGGAAAATATCATCAAAGAAATGTTCAAAAAACACATCAAACCAAGTATCTATTAGAACAAAGTAGAACATATAAAAGAATCTGCATTCTAGAGTCCAGAATGTGAGATTAAAAAATCATGCATTTATGTTTCTCTACTGCAAATTTAATAGTTCTTTGCTAAACAAGTTAAACATACAAAAAAATCTTCCAAACAACTAGGACAAACCACTCTTGAACTAAAAATGCTGACTAGAATTTACATATGTAGTAGATGATCACCCTCAAATTTTTAATGCAAAGTAACCATAAGCAGTTTTTCAAGGAAACTAAAAATTGCTATCAATACATAAAGAGTTGATCTTGTGCAGACATATTACACAATGAGCCACCTCATTATCTCCTCCAACCATCATCACCAAGATTATTGTGCCTTCCTTTCCCAAGGTCCAAAGATGGACTACCATGAAATCATACGTTAGATATCTTGGTTGGGTCCAGCACATAACTTCTCGACAAGATTTCATAATGGTTGAGGATTAGTTAATAAGTCATGGTAAATGTTGAAAGGCAAGATCACAAACTCAAATATTACAAACTGCATCATATTCGTCAATAACCTTCATCAAAAGAGTTGAACCTCAATTCACAAATATATGTTTTATTCTGATTGATTTGAAAGAAAAGCTCTAATTTTTTGTATAAATTTTGTAGGAACCATTAGGTATGATAAGACAATACAGCTTGTGATAGTTTCAGCTCTATAGCCCATATTACCTATTACAATTATATCACTGTAAGGCCACAACATAGAACATTTCAGCAGGCCAATTTGCAACCAACATATTTACAGAAAACATGGTAATCTCCTTAGAGATAATAAAAACACTCACTTCATAAAAAACTGGAAAGACAGTAAGCCATAAGAAGCGAGGATTCAGTAACAACAAGAACTAGTAGCCGACATTCCCAGGAAATCCCACCTTTCCAGAATGCAGAAACCCAACGAAGACCGTAGCCTTCATTGGTGGAACGATGAAAAACACAATGCTCAATCATACAGATTCAACAAATTTTCAGCATTGTCTATCTAAGATAATCTGATCCAAAAGTCCATAAGATCCAAAAGTCCATAAGATAAAAAAGGGCAGCGGGAAACACAATTCATACCTTTCTCGATTTTAATTGCATTAGAGAATAATACTACCCCTTGATTCTTGAAGAAATGTAGGACCATGTTGACAGCTGGGCAAAATGTGGGCAGAGGAAATTTTTATACTCTAAGGAAACAAAAGAGAATTCCTTAGGAATGGCCAATCTTTTTTCCATCCCTTCAGATAATGCTCAATCCCTTGAACAATTCCGTAAACAATTTTCACGAGTCCAAAATATTTTCTACCATCTTCGATGAGAGACCTCCATGAGCTGCAGATCCCATTTGTGCATATTCATAAACAGCTGCAAAACGGGCACCGGAAGGCCATGAATGCCAAACCCTGCAATCATCAAAGTTGATTATTTGACACCATTACAGAGGGTACCTGTGAAAACATCGTGAGCAGCTAGATGTTGCTGCATTTCAAATACCGCTACAAAAAAATTCACACCTTAATAAACAGCCATAATCTTCCTTGCAGGATCAAGGAACCCCACACATTAAACTGCAAAACAAGCACCGAAGTCAGGTTGTAGACCACCTAGAATCTGCAAGTAACCAAAGTGATCAACACTGTTGGGTTTATCCCGCATCGGTCGTGGATGATATTGGTTAATTGTATATAGGCTAATGGGAAAACCTTATTCTTTGAGTTAATTTTTAGATTAAGAGAGGCCCGTGACACCTATTACAAGTTTTTTTTGGAGCCCAAAGGGCCCAACAGTAGTATCAGAGCTTGGTTGTGGGCCCAAAGGGCCTAAGAAGTAATATCAAAGTTTGGTTGGAGGCTCAAAGGGCCTAAGCAGTAGTATCAAAGCTTGGTTCGGGGCCCAAAAAATGGTATCAAAGCCGGTTCGAGCCGCGGGGTTTGCCTACGCCGATTGTGAGAGTTGGGGGCCCAAAGAAGTTGCCTATGACGATTGTGAGAGTTGGGGACCCAAAGAAGTGGTATCAGAGCCGGTTCGAGCCGCGGGGTTTGCCTACGCCGATTGTGAATATCTCCTTTATAGGTTCCACCTGATGATTTGAGGCCTAGAGCTAAAACTGACCCCCACTAGCCCCATAGAGCTAAAACCAACCCCCACTAGCCCCATCATCTAGCCAGATATGGTATCAAAGCCAGTTTGACCCCCGGGGTTTGCCTACACTGATTATGGATATTTCCTTCATAAGTTCTGCCTGATGATTTGATGCAATTAGAGCTAAAGCCGACCCCCACTAGCATAGACCACCCCATCATCTAGCCAATATTTCCGAACCAGTCCAGCATAGACCACCCCATCATCTAGCCAATATTTTCAAACCAGTCCCTCATTGATTCTGTCAACCAGCTTAGTCCAGCATAGACCACCCCATCATCTAGCCAATATTTCTGAACCAGTCCCTCATTGATTCTATCAACCAGCTTTGATTTTGTCAACAAGCTTCCTGTATTCTGGATCTGTCCTTGCTAACTCCCAAACCAGTCCCTCATTGATTCTGTCAACCAGCTTCTTGTATTCTGGATTGTCCTTGCTAACTCCTGAACCTGCCCCAATATGTCCTTCCTAACTCCCGAACCTGCCCCAGTAGCAGTGTCTCGACCTCTGACATAGCGGCCACCACTTCTATATTTTTCTGGCTGAGGGCATCTACCACCTGATTAGTCTTTCCCAACTGGTGCAACCACTCAAAGTCATACTCGGCCAAAAATTCTTACCACCTTACTTGTCTCAGCGATAATTTCTTCTGGGTCTTGAAGAAAGTGTTAGCAACATTGTCCGTAATCACCACGAACTTAGATCCTAGCATGTAAACCAGCCACACTCGAAGACAGTGTACCACTGCGAGCATTTCCTTCTCATGCGTTGAATACTTCGTTTCAGCGTCCTTCAACTTCTAGCTCTCAAAAGCGATAGGATGCCCATCCTGTTGTAGTACTCCTCCGATGGCTTTGTTTGAGGCATTTGTCACCACCTCAAATGGTTGATTCAAGTCCGGCAACTTCAGCATCGGCATCGATGATATCGCAGCTTTTAACTCATCAAAGGCTGCTTGGCATGAACCCATCCGTGCCCATGATTGTCCCTTCCTCAGTAGATCAGTCAACGGTGACACTACATGGCTGTAGCTAGGGCGTATTATTGGCCGGGGATGAAGACCGATAACGAAGCTTTTGTCAAGTCTTATCTGGTGTGCCAACAAGACAAGGTTGAGAGACGACTGGAGGCAGGTTTGCTACAGCCTTTACCTACACCTATGAGACCATGGAGTTCGGTTTCTATGGACTTCGTGTCCGGGTTTCCCAAAGTCAGGGGACGTTGTCAATGATGGTTGTAGTTGATCGGTTTTCCAAATACACCGTAGTTACAGCAGCTCCACATGCATGCTCAGCCAAGAAAACTGTTGAACTGTTCTTCAAGAATGTGGTCAAATACTTTAGAGTACCGGCGGATATTGTGAGTGACCAAGACGCCAGATTCACTGGTAGGTTCTGGACGTGTTTGTTCGGGTTATTGGGGAGTAAGTTGAACTTCTCTACAGCCAATCATCCTCAGTCTAATGGGCGGACTGAGAGGACTAATGCTATACTCGAGAAGTATTTGAGGCATTTTGTCTCAGCCAGTCCCGCGGGGTTTGCCTATGCCGATTATGGATGTCTCCATGGGTTCCGCCTAATGATTTGAGGGGAGTTTGCCAGGTGGGTGTCCTTTGATTTGAGGAGAGTTATTAGACGATGATAGTTTCGGGGCGTGGGGGACACGTCCGATGTGTAAAGGTGAGTTATTAGGTTTATCTTACATCGGTCGTGGATGATATTGGTGAGTTGTATATATGCTAATAGGAAAGCCTTATTTCTTGAGTTAACTTTTGAATTAAAAGAGGCTCGTGACACCTATAACAAGTTCCTTTTGGGGGCCCAAAAGTCCCAATAGTGGTATCAAAGCTTGGTTTGGGGCCCAAAGGGCCTAAGAAACACTGCCATTTGCATCAATCATAGATTTCTAGAAAACAAGATTCCTAATATCTTATAGCTTATGAGTGCGTACAACTTTTTTACGTAACCAGCCATCAATATTGAGTTTCACGAAATTTGAGGTGTGGAATCTACATCACATATACAATTCTTCCTTCCATGCTTAAAGGTAAAAAAACTGATGTTGGGAATTACATAAAACAACACTCTTACTGGGCATTTTTTCAAACAAGCGGCGGTGGGGAACACCCCATGTTGCACACATATAGGTCATCGATACAGCTGTTAACCGAGGGAGCCAACTCATGAGCTACTTTCAACCTTATAATCAAGCTGGTTTCGAGCTCGTCAAATTAAACAGTTTACGTATATTCAAGCTCGAACAACATAAAAAATGTTTTAATTGATTTTGAATGTATATGTTCAAAACTCGTTCAATCTCAAATCAAGTTCGAACGAACATTTAACTATTTGAGTTGATTCGAGTACAAGCTGAGCTCAGTTCACTTGTTCGTTAACCCTAATCATGGAGATCAGTGAAGAATTAGAAAATACCCCTCAAAATTACCATAAACAATAAGCATGTTCTAAAATTATACAAACGGAGGTATAAAACTACAAGTTGATTTGGGGGAAAAAATCTTGAAATTTGCAGGGACCGCTAATTCTACTACAAATCTGTATATATTTGCTTAGCAATGGGTATTTTGCATTTGGAGACAAAGTGAATTGACGTTAATCTATTAGGCAGTTAAACAGGGATGACATGGAAGAGTTGAGTGAGAGGTGGGGGTTCAAATTCCATAGCTGGAGTTACAAATTATAGTATGGTGCTCATGTAGGCGTAGGCGTGTGTACGAGTTATGCGTGGAAACTGTGTTAAAAATAAAGCCATAAATTAATTTTATTAAGGGGCTGTTTGTTTAATTGGCATGAAAAAATATTATATATATATATATATATATAAGTCATAGTTTACAAGAAAAAAATGTAATCATATGGTATAAATATGAAACGTAAAAATCTCTTCACAAAAAAATTTCCTCTAAAATTTATGAAATTCTAAAAAGTGAAAAAATAATTCTTTTGCCATGAATTATTATATAGAAATTTTATTATGTTTTTGTTTTATTTTGTGCTAACCAATCAAAACCTAAATTAAAAAGTGCTAAATCAATTTTTACAAAATAATGCAACATGAATTATTATGCAGTTACAAAGTAATTGTTAAATCTCTTGGGGATGACTTTCAAGCAGACGTGTCGCAATAGATACTTCAATTGAAAAAATATTATGATGATATTTTTTTAATCATTCTACACGAAGTTACAATTGCAATGCATTTCCATTCATACAAGGCTAACAAGGGAGTCCCGCAAGAGTTCAACTTTGCTCAAACTCTATTCGGTTACTTCGAGTTTGAGAATACGCTTACTTTGCCTTTGGGCCGAGCTTAAAAAGTTTCGAGTCGGTGTCAAGTTTAAGTCAAACACAAAAATAATTTTTTTCTATAAAACATCAAATAAAATTAATCATAAAAGCTTAAATAATTCAATTTTGATTTAGTTATATCGTAAACAACTTATTCAGGATCAAAATCATTATATATTGTCAAGTAAAACTATAATATTACTGTATAAATACATTTATTACTTCTTTTTAAATTTTATATAGATGGCCATATAGAATATATAAAAACTAGTATATCTAATATAAATTATCGAATCGAGTCGTGCCTAATGAAAATGTGCTCATACTCAGCTTGATTCACTGAATCAAAATCGAGCAAAAAATTGAACAAATATGAGTTCATTCTAGTTGCTAACACCACTATGAACAACCTCCTAGTAGAGAAATACAAAATAAACAAGACTTAACCTTCAAAAAGAAATCAATTTAATAAGATTTAAATAGAATTTGAACACCTAATGAAGCAACCAGAAAATCTTAAATTAGCCACTACCAATCATAAGACAAGCATCAAATAGGTGAAAACCTTCCTAAAATTAATCATCTTTTTGAGGCTGATCTGCAATGGGGCTAATTTGTGACATCCATCAACACCATTGCATAACTCTAATTACTAACAAATTCCTATCACAATGAACAATTTGAGCTCACACTTAGTTGTTCAATTCCAAAAGATGGAAGTTCAAAGCACCAATTATGCATTTTCCTGCCCAATGTAAAATGTGTAGTTCTGAAAAACACCAACTACAACACAGAATACACACATCCCTTGATCAAAATTTTTAGCTATATTTTAAAGGGGTGATAAATGATCCATAGATTTCCACAGGAAGTTCACTTGTGCTCACAACAAAACAGGGACTACAGCTCAGGGATCGGAAATTGTAACTTCAACCTCCACCCCTGGTTCAATTGTAATGGAGGTAATCTGCTTCACCACTTCAGAGGAGCTCCAGAGGTCAATCACCCTCTTGTGAACACGCAGCTCAAACCGATCCCATGTGTTTGTTCCTATATCATGACAAAACCCTTTTAGACAAAATTGAGAAATCCGACACGACATTTTAACACAAAGCAACCATGAAAAATCATTCCAGCAAATTTTAATTCAAAACAGTGTTTAAAGGCCCGATCTAAGAGTAAATAGTGGACTATGTTATTATCTCCTCCAATTCCATCCACATGATCAGATTCTTAGAACCCAAATTTAAAAAAAATATTACTACACAATCCTATCTCCAACAGCCGTCGTCAACATATGATTGAAAACTTCCAAACGCAAAGTCCAGAGATAAGTTCCCTAGCTATCTATCTCCTCCAGCAACCTACATCAATATGACTGGACTTTTCTTAAAAATGTCCATTGCTAAATTACCCTACAACCATATGCTGGATACTCTCCTTTTCGAGTTACAAGCTATACCTCCTTGTCCAGATCTTCTGAGACAAATTGACAGTAAGGGAGAAAAAAGTTACATAGTCATACTTTCTTGACAAGATCTTATGAAACAAATTGACAATAAGGAAGAGAAAAAAGTTATCAGTAACACTTGAAGGCAAGAAAATTAACTGACAAGTAACTAGAAACACATTTTATCACAATATAGCCACCATTCCTCCACATCATTGAACCTTGATTAATGTCCATGGATATGCCCTTAGATGCAGATTTCTGTAAATTCTATCCTTAAGGAAAAAGAGCTAATAAGTTCTTTCTTGTTCGTAATTCACCATAAAAATGTTAACATTGGCCAAACGAAAATTAGCAAAAGCTTAAACCCCCATTACAGATGTTAAAATCTCACTATAAAACATCTCAGAAGCTCAAGTTGCAACCAACATTAAAAAAAGTAGTTAATTCGAAGATAAATCAGCCATGCGCGCAACGCTACGATTAGCATGAAATCATTAAACAATCAGGAAACACCCATAAACAACTACCACTGAGAAGAAGTTCTCACCTTCACCGCAAGGTGACTTGCGAGTGGTGATGTGAAGAACCTTGGTCGGCATCCTCACAGGACCCTTCACTTTCAAGAGCTTGTCCTTTGCACCACGAACTAGATCAGCAGAAACTAGAAACATGGATCGTCCCAGCAACAAAATACAAACAATCAGTAACATCGAAAGCTAGCAGTTACATAAAAAAATATAAAACAACAAAAGCTAGTAACAACATCAAAACATAAAAACTAATAGCATCAACAACCAGTAGCAACATAAAAAACACACTCAACAATAAAAAAGCTAGTAGCAACATAAAAAAAATGTCCTAAAAAAATCAATAACAAGCAGTAACTTAATTTAAGACCATGGCAGTTAGATGGTGCAACAAAATCAACCTTTCTCGAGATTCTTCACATTCTTGGAAGAAAGGGTGATCCTGATTTTGTGAAGCTGTTCCTGGGTCTCTTCGAACCCGGGCTTGGACGACTTCATTGCAGCGTACGCCATGATTTGTCTATGAAGCCGATGTGAAATACGACACGCACCTACGAATCAAACAATAAACAATAATGCCCAACCCAAAATCAAAGGATGCCATGAAAATGCAGATGATGTGAAATAGAAAATGGCGGCTACCGGGGGCGATGGGATTAGGAGCTGCAGCTCGACCTCCTTAGGGTTTGGATGGCTAGAAATGTATATATATATATATATATTCGGTGAAAATTAAAAATATATAAGACCCTCGTTCGACTACTCGGCGCTCATGAAATGAATTTTTTTAAGGTGAAAAAATAATTTTTATCACATCCCCGTACACCACAAGAAATTATTATTTTTATTTTTTACGAGTGGCTAAGGTTTTCTGGATCTTACTTTAGATATAGAGTAAGATTGATTATATGAAATAGTATAATTGGATACTTGCCCCGGTTTTAAGTCAATATAAGGATAAAAAATAAAGAGAAGAAGAAGAATACACAGTTCACAAAATACAAAATAAAATTTAAAAAATTCATAGAAAATTTTATAGATCCTTTCTCAATATCACGGATAAGATCCATATAAGGTCTTTCTTTCACTTTTTAAAAAATTGAAATTTCTTCTAATGGGGCTGGCTGTCGCCCGCCCCTATCACATAAATTTTTAGGAAAATTACAATGTTTTCGAAAAAATGGTGCCAAAATTGTCAAAATTATCAAAATAGGTGCTTTTTTGGCCATGGTTGGTGACGATGGCAACCGAAGAGATTTTGGCTCTTGTAGCAATGTTGTTGAATCAAGTTAACCGCTCAGTTGATGAGTAAGGCTCTCGAATGTGTAGCAGTAACTAAGAAGGGTAAAAACAATCATCCAAACTAGCAAGGATAAACATTTATTAAGCATACTGTTCCCCTTGCTAACAGCTTTAAGCAAATTAGATAGAGAAATATTTTAGGAACTAGAGAAAAAAATTGATAGCCCACACAAGGTATATTAATATTGCTCTTAGCTGTTAACACAACTTAGGAAAGTAAATAAAAACCGTTTGAGAATTGTTGTTTTTTATTGTTCTGTCCCACTGATACTAATAAAGATTATTAAACACGCCTAATCTAAAAAAGTGATTCTTTTGGCCTTTGTCGAGCAATCAAAACTAGATTTTTTTTTTTCCATTGTCAACAAGCAAATACCACTCAAGCAAATACAACTCATTAATGGGCTCCTAACAGACCGAACGAGCCGAATTCAACTATTATTTGAATTCGGTTCAAATAGTTTGAAGTTAATTAAAACTTAACTCAAAATCGAATGAGTTTTGAACATGTGTGCTCGTGCTCGACTCGAATATTTTTTATGTTGTTCAACCTCAACTCGAGCTCAAATACACTTAAACCGGAGGGGATCTCTCAAAAAGTATTTAGTACTCATTTCAGTCAACTCTCCGTCACGTTGGGCCTAGCGCAAAGGTAGTTTGGCCAATAGTGGGTCAAGAGATATTAAATAGTGATGTGGGCGGAGGTTTTCGAGGAATACAAATAACTTCCAGGTTTTTTCAAATTTGGTGTGCATCTGGAATAACTAATGAATTACAACTTTATTTAAGCTCGACTCGAATATTTTTTATGTTATTTGAGCTCAATTCGAGCTCAAATACATTTAAACTATTTAATTTTAACGAGTTTGAACTTGAAACCAGAATTTTGACAAACTCAAACTTAGCTTGTTCGTGAGCTTGAAACTGACTCGATTATAAAGTAGAAAGTAACTCACCTTAAAAAAATGCAATCAGCGCATCTTCAACTTGAGTACCTCTCATCTATGTTATCTTATTACTTTGTTAATATATTGTATATAAATAAATATAATTAGTTATAATTAAACTTATTAATATATATATATATATATAATATAAAGACTATATTATTATATTATTTTATCGAGTCGAGCTATGAGTTGATTTCGAGTCGAGTTTGAGTTATAATCGAGTCGAGTCAAGTCGAACACTGCTTTGCCCAAACTTGGCTCAAAAGATTTGAGTTCAAATTCAAGTATTTAAATGTCAAGTTTCGAGAGTTGGGATTTTAACACACAAAATCCCTAAACTCCTTAATATGCTTTGAAAAGTAATGAACAAGAGTCAATAAATACACAATAATTTAATGTGGAACCTCAAAATATAAGGGAAACCACAAACCATCCACTATTACTAATAATAAGTACATAAATTACTCCAATTGAGAAATCCTCACACACTCTCCAATTAGAAACAACTCACAATCTCTCTAACTAGAACACATTCTAATTATGAATAACAATAATCTCCAACTAGGGGTGGGCATCGGTCGGACGGACATCGGACAAGCTATTGTCTGCGTCCGTCCGAAATTTTGTCGGACAAAACTTGTCCGACCGAGTTAATGTCCGACTTGTCTGTCGGGCCCGGACAACGTCCGTAGACAGTCCAAAATTATACCCTAATTACTAACCCTAACCTTACTTACCAAAATTATCTGCCGCCGCCGCCCCTCCCTCGCCCTCTCCGCCTCCGACCCTCCGCCACCCTCCCCTGCCCTCCGCCGCCCTCCCCCTTCCTATTGTCGCCGCCCTCCCCCAACCCTCCCCTGCCCTCCGCCGCCCTCCCCCTTCCTACTGTCGCCGCCCTCCCCCGACCTCTGCCCTCCTCCGACCTCCGCAGCCCTCCCCTTTCCTCCTGTCGCCGCCCTACCCTACCCTCCGCCGCCGCCTCGACTCCGTCGCCGCCTGCCTTGGCTGCCCTGCCTTCGCCGCCTGTCTCTGCCACCTGCCTTATCGGACCACCGCCCTCTGCCTCCGCCGGACCGCCGCTCTTTGCCGCCGTCAGTATAAGATTTCTCCTCTGTTTTGAATCAACAACATGAGTAATACTTGATTATTTTGATGACGCCATGAGTAATGCTGATTATTTTATATTTTGGAAATACTTATAAGGTTAATAATTATTAAGTTAATGATTATTTATAATTGGATATAATGCAAAAAAATTATACTGACGAAATTGTGTAGCGTTTGAATTATAAAAATTTGTGCAATTGTTTGGTGAAGGAAGCTTGCATCTTGGAGGGAATAGGTACTAAATGTAAATTGATATATTTTTTTCAGAGATGGATCATACAAATTCTTTACTAAATGTAAATGAGCAAAGTGGAGGTGGAAAAGATAAGAAAAAATCGATTGCTAAAGAAAGAGAATCTATAGATGGTTCATTATCAAAAAAGAGGAAAATGACATCTGGTGTATGGGCCTATTTTGATAGAAAATATGAGAAGAATGAAACATCTGCTATTTGTCGTTACTGTGAAAAGAAATTTGAGGGAGCAGGAAGTTATGGAACTACTCATTTATGGAGGCATGTTGAAGGGAAATGCCCTAATTTCAAAATGAAGAGGACAAAAAACATAAGTGGTGATATTGGGCAACAAATTTTCAAGATGGGAGTGAAAGAAGATGGAGAAAATAAAATAGAAGTTTGGAAATTTGATCAAGGAAGGAGTAGATTAGAGTTGGCTGAGGCAATTATCTTACATGAGTATTCATTTTCAATTGTGGAACATGAAGGATTTAGAAGGTGGGTTAGTAACTTGCAACCACAATTTGTGATGGTTTCTAGGAGAACAATTACAAGAGATTGTCTTCGAATTTATGAAAAGGAGAAAAAAATGTGTTTGACATGTTGGAAAAAGTTAAGAGTCAAATTAGTTTTACTAGTGATATTTGGACATCTTCACAGAATATTGCTTATATTATTTTGACAGCTCATTTTATTAATGAAAATTAGAAATTGCAAAAAAAGTATTGAATTTTGCCAAAGTTGAAAATCGACATACTGGAGAATGCATAGCGAAGTGTCTTATTAGTAAAATTTGTGAATGGCAACTTGATAAAAAGGTTTTACGGTTGCATTTGACAATGCAAGTGCAAATGATGGAGCTGCCAAAGAAATGAAGTCTTTTTCTCAAGTAGAAGTCCAAATCTTGGAGGTGATTATTTTTCACGTGAGATGTTGGGCTCATATTTTGAACTTAATTGTTCAAGATGGGTTGAATGAGATTGCTAAGTCTATAGAGAAGGTTCATGAATGTGTGAAATATATTAAAGGTTCAACTATAAAGAGTGATTA
>JAURVB010002358.1:0-79607 GCA_033002965.1 Piper betle | reverse complement strand
ACCCCATTATTTTTTGGATGCTCCAGGTGCAATGGTGGAGTTACTTTCATGAGTTGAAGACCTGAAAGGAACAAACAAAAGCATTGGAATCGAAGCTGTTGGAATTTTAACACATAAAATCCCTAAAGTCCATGTTGTGTGTTTTGACGAGGCAAACTAATAAAGTATAAAAGATAGAGGAGATACAAATTTAATATGAAAACCCCTAAAATATAAGTGAAAATCACAAACCATCCACTATAATTAAATAATAGGTATACACATCTTCATCAAGAGTATACAACAAACTCTTATGATACACAAAGATCTTCACCAAATAATGGTAGAATACAAGAAAAAAGAAAACAAGTTCCTTCTTCCTTTTACATTGGACAAACCCAGAACATCATTTTCATCATCTAACAATATTTTTTATCAGATAAAATCAACAATCAATACCCATCCATTTGAGAATGACCACAATCTCCAACTAAATAACAAACTCTAATTGAAAAGATTCATAACTTCTAACCAAAGAACAAACTCTAATTGGGTAGGGTAGACTTATACCTTGTGAGGAGAAGCTCTCATTCTCCAAAAGGCACTTTAATTAAAAAGCTCATATCTTGTAAGGATGTTTTTCCTCCTCTAAGGGAGAGAGGAAGAACCTCGCTGCAAAACCTTACAATGAAACTCAATATCACACTTTGTTGGTTGTACTCTATACAACACATATACAACTACATACTTATAAATAATATATACAAAATATTATACACCAACCTCTTGAATATAAAAAGCCAATACCAAATGCTCACCAATGAATCTCTTTTTCATCTCCTAAAATTTTTCTAAATTCCTCATACCGCTTTGAGTAACTTCATATCTTTATAGATTCTTATGTAGTTATACACTTTATCACATTCATCGTACGATGAAAGACTCCAATAAAAACTATTAAAGACAAATCAAATTAAAGGCAACAAAATTCATTATCTTAATATAACTTGTAAAAATCAAGAAAAATAGCAAATTCATAGTTATCAAGCCACCATGGACTTAGAGATTCAAGAACCCTAAGGAATATGCAAAATCTCCCAAGTATTTCCTTGTTGGCAGCACTCTTAATTTTATTTTTAATATTTTAGCTCGCACGATTTTCTTGCGTGATAAGGGCATCTTTAATCCTACTGAACCCACTTATCTAACTCGATCAAAGCAAGTAAGCAAGACGGCGTGGCAAAACCCCCCAAACAAATCATTATATGCATTCGTCACAAATATGACAAGAAGACTAGTCTTATGTATATATTAGAGCAGAATAATATCATAATCAAAGAGCTATATATAATAATCATGATGATCATTTCTCACAATACATGTATTTGTGCATATATAGTTTTCACTTATTTCAGTTTACTGGAGCCAAAAGTAACTTGATAAAACAATTATCTCGTATATCTTTGTCTTTAAATATTTTCAAGGCACCACATTTCTTCGTGTTCAATCGGTAAACCTTTTACACCTGGTGATGACACTGCACCCCCGCGTATAAGGGTTGGCCTTGTCATGCCTCCTGCAGTTGTAGTAGGATTGCCCCCGGCGGCTGCATGGGACGCTGTTCCTCTGGAGCGCACCGTAACCGATAAAACGCTGCCGGCCCCACCCGCTTATCTCCGACTCCATCATCTCCGGCTCCTCTTCGGAAATATTGCACTCGCCCAGCTGCCCATCGCAATACGTTCCTTCCATATAATCAGTGCTATGATCACCAAAATCATGATAATCACGTGCAACTACTGTAGCGACGGCATTGTGGACGGAGAACAGATCAGCCGCTTGGGCCGTGGCGACCACTGCAAGCACCGCCAGTAGGAACCAGACCCTCATAGTCATGCATGCAACAGGATGATGAATGTGACGTTGGCCACAAAACATTGGATAGTAGCCAGTAATAAACAATGTGCTCGCTAATATAATCTAATCGAAAATTTGGTTAGGAGATGGGGAGATATTGAAGGGGGCAGGGTTCTTATGAGTCGTTCTCCCAGCCCTTCCTTGGTGATGGAGGGGGAGGGAGGGAGGTTGTAAAGATCAAGAGAGGGAGAGAGAGAAAGGGGATCAAGAAGAAAAGGGTGTACGTTACTGTTGTTAGGCTCTACCCCTGTGCATGCCTTTCGTTTGTGAGGGCTGTTATGGTGGTTGGGGGTCGTTTCTCTAGTATGTTTGTTACTTTGAGGGGACGCCGGGGGTTAAGACGCCGAGTGGCAGGTGATGGGAGGAGGTCCGAGTGTTCTTCGCCAACCGATCGCCATGGCAGTTGACGGTGCGGGCATGTTGCAGCGATGGAAGCTTGGTGTTTTTCAAGCATAGTTGGTGTAATTTGGGTTTGTATTTAAGTATATGAGGTAATTTCTTTTATCTTAGGTTCCTATATAAGTATTTGAGGTAATTTGGGTTTCTAGTAACTTTAATCGAGACTATCCCAATATTTTATAAGATTGTAAATAAAATAAAATAATAATTCATTAAAATTTTATATTTATTATTTAATATCAGCTTAAAACTTCAAATAAAAATACTAATTTGTTCAATTGATCACATAATGATTTTTTTCAAATTAGAGAATATTTTTCCTAATCACACCATCTATATTATTTTAGGGTTGAGTTGAAAATATAATGTAACACCCCAAATCAAGCCCGTTCACAAACTTAACCAGACGTCACAGGTCCCGAATAGATCAATTCTTGGCGTTTCAAGATAGAAGATGACAAACGCTATGCATGGATAAATAGATGCAACCCTAAGATGTCATTACATGGATAACATCACAACCAATTCATATAAAAAATAATGATAATAAAATTGATAAGAATTCCCGAAATAAAACGGACAGGACCTCCCCTAAAAGTGCAATTAGAGGAATCCTAACAAATCATCATATATAAATATATAAAACCATCAACATCTATTAGACAATATTTTTCACGTAAACATTTAATTTGGACACATCATAATATTCTCGACATTTGGGTATGGACTCACCCGTTTATTCTATTCACATTTCACTTCGAATTGAGTCTTGACCCACTTGCAAATTTTCATGCTATATTTATCATTCGACTTGCACACTAATATCTATTTCAAATCATAATATCACTATCCATTTTTATTTACCATAATCTTCATCATAAACATTTAATTTTTCATAATAACATAGCAAAACAATTAAAAGAGTCAAAACAAACATTCGATTGGCGTGTGTGAGCGTGTGTACAAAGCAGGTCACTGCTTCTCCATCCAAACTGGCGTATCTAGTATTTAATCCTCACCTATAAATATATAAAGGAAAACGTCAGTAACGAGTATTACTAGTCCAAAAATATAACTACATAGCAAACTGGCAAATGAGAGCAACTTTCATTTTGAATAAAAACGTTTATATACTTCTTATGAATACTCTTAAGGGCATTTACTGAAGAGCCACTGGGCTACAGACCCAGTAGCATCCCGAACTGACCGGCCTGATACCACTGTAGGTATTTTCTTATTTCCCTGTCCCTCTCCTTTCCTCCATAATTATCGTGACCTTCAACACGAAAGCTAAATGCTCTCAGATAGTCGCCTTTAGTACCCTTTAAACCACAAATCAAGATATGCGCTATACTAAACAGTACCTATAAACCTCTACATTTCTCCATGTGTGAAGAACTCAAAACGGGAGCTGTCAGGATCCTTCGGGAATAGAACAACTCGCTCACTAATCCAGAGCCAGTTTTGACTGACACATGCACCCACTCATGGTATGTGCGAGTTGATTTTCTCTCGTCTCACTGAAAAATCGATAAAACTATATATAGGTCTGGGAAAGGATTTATATAATATGCCCGAAAGCAAATGCGGTGGATCTTATTTTCGAAATTAAACTTGAGGGATCTCATCCGCAAGGGTTATTAATCCGAAAAATCAAATGATTAAATAACCTGGGTTAAGTGGGATTCAATAAAATGCCACTTAACCCGTCCTGTAAGTAATAAAATAAACCTACAATAGAATAGAGCGTACAACAGGTAGCGGGCCCTAAATGGACCTGACAGAAGCTCCGAACATGTCCTCGCGCCTAGGTGGTGAGCTCCTACTCCGTACCTACACATCAAACTAAAAGCTAACGTCCACTAACTGAATGATACATCAAACATCCTATAGCATACACACACAACATCGTACATCAATCACACATAAGTTTTCCTATGCTACGTTGTATTAGATTACGATAATTATTTAGTTTACCTAATAAGTTTCTTAACATTTATTTTAATACACATCATTAAAGCAATTCATATTTTTATTTACAATAAAAATATCTAACACAACAATTCATATTTTTATTTACTCATACTCCCTAGATAACACCTCTGATTGTAAAGGTGTCTCATATATGCTCATTGGTTTAAGTGTCACATGCACATAGCATGACACATAAGTGGCACACCCATAATTACTAACCATCTAAAGCAATGAAAATTAATCCTATAAAAGAATGATGAATGTTTATATAAAAGAAATTTTTACCTTTAAGACAGCAGACTCTTATACTTTCAACAAGGGCACGAATGAATTTTTTACCTTTGACGCACATGACCCAGGACTCTTAGACTTTCAACAAGGTCACGATTGATTTATATGGTTCCTTGGGAAACACAGCTCTGATACCACTATCTGTAACAACCTGCCCATTCCGAATCACGAACCAGCCAAATGTTACTATATGAAATTAAGTGTCTCATAAATTAATTTTCTAATTTTCTATTAATTTTTAAGATTTTTAAAATAAACCCATGACATAAAATTTAATATAACAAATGCTCAAAATAATCTAAACCCGATGAACCAAACCAAATCTCACTACCATGCAAACAACCTAAAGTATAACAACATATAAGAGACAAAAATAATAGTTTAATAACAAAGTCCTCTAGTTGCCTATTATTAAAAGTCCTCCAGCTGTCCCATCTTTACCTATCCCCCGACTTCACCTATCCTTCCATAATGTTCATATATGGAATTATGATGAGGCACCCCCGACTTCACCTATCCTTCCATAATGTTCATATATGGAATTATGATGAGGCACCCGTAACTATGACACACAATCCTAATATGGATGAAACTTCTCCTAAGCCTTCCTTTTATGAGTCAAATGTGCTCACAAACTATCAAGAGGATGTTTCTTATAATTTCAATAGAATTCTCCTTTATATAGAAGAATATGTATGGAATTTAAAAAGTCACTACATTAAATTTTATAAAAAAGAAAGTAGTCACATGTAATTATATTAAACACTAACCATTTGTGTGATAAACGAAAAGTCAAAAAAAGTAACTATTGAGTTAAAATGAATGAGTGTCAAATTACACTCACAACTCCCAATCTCAAAAAATTAATAAATAAAACTTATTTAAAATCATCCATAAATATCATTGTACCAGTACTTTAAAGGTTATAATTGATATTGATTCCCAAGAATTAATTTAATTGAATAATATTTAAGATTCGTTCTAAAATTTACAAAACCCTAAATAAAATAACCTAATTATTTTCATAGTTTTACATAATTATACCTCGCGTCGTTGGTAATCGGCGATGACTAAGGTTTGTGGTGTGTCTCGGGGTTCAAATGCGGCGCTCATCGGTGTCCGAAGTTCGATCGGGTTGCGGAAGACCTAGCAAATCCAGTTTTCTGGTAGTTTTTGGCTGTTTTCGGCATTTTTGGGTGGTTTTTGACAATTTCCTGTGGTTTTCGACGACGGTTGTTGGTGGCGGCTAAGCGGTTAGATGGTGGTGGTATGGGGTACCGTTGGTACCGGCTCGACGAGCCCTACGCGTCTATGACGTTGATGAGGTCGATAGAGGCGGTGGCTAGCCAAAAAAGGGCAAAACAAGGACGGTTAGTGGGGGTGACTAGATCCGGCTAGGATGGGCAGCGCTAGGCTCCGCACCAATCAGGAAAGGTTGCAAGAGTGTCGGCGACGTCAGAGACAGCGGTGGCAACCATCGCTGGCGGCAAAATTGGCGACTGGGCCATGGCGCTAGGGCGCGGCTCCCTTGCGTTGTGGGGGCCAGGTGATGGCCGTGGGCGCTCGGGGCCACACGGTGACAGCACGACCGGGCTAGGTGGCATTGATCGGTGGCGGGGTGGTGTCACCAGCAGCGTCGACGACAAGCAAGAGGGGCAATGTCGAGGGGAAGAAATGGTTCGATGGCAATACCGTAAATAAAACTTGACTCTTGTTCTACTAAAGTTAAAAATAATAACTAACTCGTAATAATTCTTAAAAAATCCAAAAAATAAGAGAAATTCTCATAAAAATATAATACACACCAAAACATCACAATTACATGTTCTATAACTAATAACCTACCCAAGCTATTCAATAGTGCGTCTTAATGGTTATTCCACCTAAAAATAATCTACGACCTACTACTAAAATAAAAAAAATGTGGGCGTGCTCTTATATATATTTTGATAACTTATTCTGCTACGGTCTTATTGAGGTACACATGACTCTCTATGGTTTATAACACATGACTGGCCTTAGTTTGGTACATATATTGTAAAATTGACTCGATTGAAAATAATAGTCGAGTCAACCAATTTAGACTATTAAACCACTGACTCGAATCACGTGAGTTTTACGTATAATTATGCACATAGGCTTACTCAATTTTTCTTATTATACGTATAGAGTTATTTTTTATTATTACTTCTATTATTTTTCATAAATAAATTTAAAAGAATATTTAAATTTAATTTTTGTGTTAAACTTCTAATCTTATTATTTATGAACAACCCTAGGCCTACTCTCTCAAATCGAGTCTGTATAGATCTTGGATGCCGGTCGATCGGTTGGCATCTTTCCACCTCACCTCCGGTGTCGTGTCCCTGCAACCCTCCCCGGCGAATGTAGCCTATCTAGTCCTTTCTTTCTCACTTCTCTCCTCTCCCACCCAATATTGAATGTTGGATCGAAGCGAAATTTGCGTTTTTCTTTTCTTGGACTCCTATGAGTCTTGTTCCATCACAATGTCCATCTTTGACATTTGCTCGTTTGTAGTTCACGATTTCTACTTTCTTTTTTACATGTGCTTGATTGATGGATGGATGTTCTGGGATGATGCAAACTAGCCAAATCAGACATTCAAGTGCTCCTTAAGGCACCCTTCGGCCTTCTATAAGAACTGCAGTAGAGGGCTTGGATTGAGTAACTACCACACTAGGCGGTACCCTGATCTGGGCTTTTGTAATTCTCTATTGCGGTGAAGAGCCTTTAGTTGAAGCGCTTGTCTCTGAAGACGATATAGAGACTGGTTTTTTGCTGACCATCTGCTTCAAAATCTTTTTTAATTTTCTAGGGGAGGGTAGCTTTATTTATAACTGTTATTACTGGCCTTGTCTGATTTTTTAAGAGTGAACTAGTTCGACACCAAAAAGTTAAAAATGTAGAAGGCTTAATTGTTTGCTTTGTGGAAAGACCTATACTTTGTAGTTTGTGGCCCATATTTTTCTAAATTTGTTTTTGGGTATTATCAGAGCGTAACTGTACATTGTGCATGTACCGGAAGTTTTCTTTAATCTATTCAGGTTAATAGTTGTGATAATTATTAGTGTTGGAATTTTTTTGGAAGTGGTATTGAGTTTGTCACATAGATGCAGGTGACTTTGAAGTAGATCTTGGTCTATGTTGGTTAATATTGTATACGACCATTGATGCGAATTTGGCTTTTTCTGTTGGCAGATGTGGGAGTGGAACTCACAAATTTCATCCTCAAATGACCATCACGGTTGCCTGCCCTGAAGTACATACTGGATATCTTACTACATCTCAATGTTCTGTTGTATGTTCAATTATTGGTACGACGGAAGAAACGAAAATATGGTCCTGAACTTTTGAATGAAACCACCTTTTATCAATCATGCCGGTTTAAAGCCATTTTCTTATTTAAGGATCAAAACTGCAGAACACTCCATGCATCCTTTAATGCGTGTGAAGTTTGCATATAAGAAACCAGCGAACATTTGTTCATTAACATCACATCTTCTTCAACAAGTCTCGTTTCAGAGCCATATGCATTCGTCTCATACATATGTATCTAAGCTTACAAATCACGAGTGTACGTAATTTCACATTTCACATATTTTAAGTGCGCCTATGTAGCCAATGTCTAATGTATGCACAACAAAGGCCCCAAAGATTTCATTCCATTTCAATATGGCTGAGGTCTCGTTCAACGCTGCAGACTTCTCGCGTTTTTCATCACCAATGAATTTGAAATTTAAGACCGATTTGGTTCTTTTGATTCTGATGAAGAAGCATCTAACAACCAGCAACACAATCGACCATCCTCACCGCCTGTCCATCCAAAAATGCCTCGTTTGCCTGTGGTAAAGATGTGAGCAGTTGAAGCCGGCAAGACTGTTCTTACAACTCGGGAATGACCACATTCCAAGATTGCTTCGGGAGATTTGATCTCTTCATGTCCAAAAATTACTGGAAAATAGCCTAGTACATCTGCATTTGTGCCTGCCCATCGTCCATAACTGGCAATAGCACTCTACAAAATAAACAACCTGCAAAAGATTAAATGGTCAAGATCACCAATTGAAAAATTATTGGCTACTGACTCCACGTTTAAGTTACTAAACCCTATATTTAATCACCTACTGTCATTATCAGAGCTGTTGGTTGTTATTGTAGCAAGTAAATCAGCATCCAGACGAGCATCCGTCCACTCCCACACACTGCAACAGGCGCACATTGTCAACTAGAAGGAGAGAATGAAAACATAACTGAAAACAGAAAGCTTGCATGATTTACAATGATGTCACATTTTACAACTAAACAAGTCTTCAGTCAGTACAGCAGAACACAATAAAATGCAAAATAATAATCTAATAAAGAACAACCTTCACGTTTTGAGATGTCAGACACCAAAGTCTTTGACTGATCTCCCCAAATACTTTTGAGATTGAAGTTCCCACATTCATAACCTACAGTATAAGTTTCAGAATGTCAATTAATTCACTAAATATATTATGTAGGCAAGCAGTTTCAACATAAAGACAGAATTTGACTTGTCCACCTCATTAAACTAGGGGAAGGGCTTTAGATAGTTTGACAGAAACTAATAAATAAAATCTGAAACTTGTCCTGAGACGATGTATGAATGGAAAATGAAGTGAAGCTGCGATGAAGTGAGCCCTAGCGAGCTTGAACATGCCTTGTAGGGGCGACGACGAGCAGCCTAGTTGGTATTGAAGACACACATCAACCCATCCACAGAAACAGAAACTAACCTGCCCTGGTTATCTGGAGCAAAATGGACCTAATGTTAACCAATATACTACAAAAACCTTAGGTTGCAGATTACAAAATGCAATAATTTTTTTAAAGGCAAAGCATCTTAAGCATTCACCAATGAAATCTGTAAATTAGCCCATTGAATCGACTCTTTCAGCAAGGATACTTCATATACAGGCAATTTAAAACTGAAGATAAACGATATTTTCCTTATTCCTTCAGCAAGATCTTCTTATTAGGGGCAACAATGAATTAATGTCTTATAAATTAATTTGATTAAGTGGAAGAAAGGAGGAAACAGCAACCTGGTAACGTCATCACCGTAACATGAAATCTGCTAACCCTTTCTCCAATCCCAAAAAGGAATTTGCAGAATATCTAACAGAAGAAAATGAGACATAAAGTGCATGAAAATGAAAAACATATGCTGAAAACTTTTTACCATTAAAGGAAGGGAAAATAAAAGTAAATAACTAGCCGTGATAATGGGGATTAATTAGTCATGAACTACACATTATAAGTGCAAACAAGTGTATTTGCACCAATAATCAAATGCCTTACGAGACTTTAACTTTTCTTCAAGAAAGGCATGCTTTGATTTCCTTCAACCGTAATCTCAAGGCCAAATACAATATTCGCTGTATCTGATGAAAGATGAATTTCAATACAACAAATTTGTTGCTAACAAAGGGAGGCAAGGAACTGAGTAAAGCGTACCCATGCATGACAACAGCAGCAAGAAGATTGTTTGATGAACCACCAAATGAGAGGCTAAATATCTCCTGCCAGGGTCCTACTCTCAATAATGACACCTATGTTTAAATCATAAACATATATGCACTGATTGTTAATCATTAACAAATAAGAAATGCATGAAAACATTTTGGCCCATGAAAATCAACATTATGAAGACATCTCATAGTTAAACTCCACACACAGAAATAACAGCCTTTTTAATTTGAATGACCACTCATTCTATGGATATTAATGCTGGCAGTCTAGATGAAAGAACGAAAAAGTTGAAAACATTTTCACATAGCATCATAGATGCTACTAATACACGGCCGAATTTTTTGGACGTGAATAAACACTGGATAAAAAAGTCCCACAATATTGTGACCACATCTTTTATACATGCAAACTAGCTGTGAGAAGCTAGCTTTCCTACCTCTTTAAATGTTCGTGTATCCCATGCTCTCAGAGTACCATCAGAAGAATAAGAATGTCAAATATGCGCAGAGCATGGAGCAGAGAAGGAGATCTCATTGATAGGGCCACTGTGGCCTTTACACTCCCCAACATAATGTCCTGTACTCGGAGAATAAAATTTAATCGCATTTTTTGATAAAGACACGGCCAAGTTTGACCCCTCGGAGCTTCACAATCACAAAACACATACAATAAACCGCCATTAAATACGAAGAGCATATATTTCAAAACCGCAACACGCAAAACTACAGCACAAAAGAGATACTACAATGTTTTGCATATTACACACTGACCACGGCGAAATTCAAAAGCATTCAAAATGCAAGAAATTTACACCACTATATAATACTAAGAACATACATTTTCAAAGACACAATCACATGAAACAAAAGCGCAACGTAATACTACAATGTGATTGCATAGGAACTACCGACGACCACGGTGAAGCTCAAAACTGCTTAAGCATGCAAGAAATTTAACACCACCATTAAATACTAGGAACATAAATTTTCAAAGCCACAATCACATTAAACAAAAGTTCAACGTAATACTACAATGAGATAGCATATGAACTAGTACCAATGGCGAGGCTCAAAAACGGCTAAAAAAAACGCAGGAAATTTCACACCACTAGCTGGGATAACGCAAAAACGAAAACTTGAAGTGAATGGTTACAGGAAGATAGCAAAGATGGGAACTTTGGGTACCATGAAGCGATCTGGAAGACATAGTCGCCGCCTAAATTGGTCTGGACGGTGTTCTTCACGACGAGGCTTTTGGAAGCCGGACTGTCCCCTCCAACTCATCCATTCCTCCAATCCTTCCTTGTCGGCGCTGCCACCGGATTCCGCCTTGTAGAGCTGAGCCGTCGGCGGGTGTAGTGGGTGCGGCCGCAGAGGACGACGGAGACGGCGGCACGTCCCGGCTGCGTTTTTGTGAGGGTTATGATGCTTGGAACCTGGTCCGGCCTGGCCGGGCCGCCCGAGTTACATTGTCCGACCGACATTGTTTTTAACCAGCAACCAACAAGTAGCTATTAGCTAACAGAACAACACACTGAAGCGCCCATCTCCTCGAACTTAATTTTGAGCTTTTAATTAATAAAAAAAGAGATGATGGTGGGATAATTAAGGTTAATTGTCGAAAATAAAAAAATAAATTACCCTCATTTAAATAATTTTAGTAGATTTAAATAGTTTAGACTTTTACTATACTTTTTTAAATAAAATATTTAGTCGATTCTGATCTAATGGCTAGGCCAATGATAACTTAATTGTAATTATATTTTAATTGCCTAAGGCCAATATAGACATTGAAATTTAACCATTTTAAACTTTGAATTGTCAAATTTGACTATTTATGTAAAAAGTAAATTATTTTTATCTAATTTGATTGACCAACTTTCTTAAACGGCACATTATATTGTGCACTTCTCATCCATGTAAAGCTAAGCTGATTTATAGAGTCTGTGAGCCTAAAAAATAAAGTATAATAAAAGATTCCCGTCATATATATATGACAATTTAAACGCACTAATAAATGTAATCTCGGTAGATTAACATTAAAATATTAATTTGCTTCTAACAGTTTACATTAAAAAAATCAGTGGTTCCATGAATTCTTAGCCATATAGAAAAGTATGTTAGGCCCAGCCCAGGAAATAAATTGTCCTGCAAGCCCAGCCCAGCCCATATAGCCGTTCGTACCTTCACCTCGGCCGTACCCTCGCCACCGCACCGCACCGCCACCGCCGCCGCTGTTCCGGCTCACTCGTCACCTTCCAGACGCCACCTTTCTAATGCGGTTCCGACGCTGACTGCTCCTGTCTGTTGTCCCGGAGCAGGTCTTACCTTGACTTTCTCCGGTACAATCCCCTATCTTCTACAATTATTCGAGGTTCGGTTTCGTTCATTCCTCCCTTGTTCTCGCCGGAATTCGCAGCAAGGAATTAGTGCTCCACCGTTCCTAATTCAAGGGTTTCTGTTCATCCGAATGTCGAGCTTGTGGGATTCGGCGGTGGCGTGTTGCCCTTTTTGAGGGAAGGGGGCTGCGGGGTGTGGCGCTGGATGGGAACAGCATCCGGGGGTGGAGAAGAATGGGCGTCCTGACCGAAAATCGGAAGCTTTTGTCCGAATTTTGCAGCGCCAGCTTTTCCCTGGCCAGACCTTATCCCTATGACGCCGTCGTCGACCTTCCGCCGGCGAAGCGACCTCGGTTGTCATCTTTATCGGTGCTGCCTGCTACTCCCGAACCTTCCTCAGCCGTTTCTCACCGCCTTCCCAAAGTTTCAATCAGTCGGCTTCGACAGTTCCCTCCGCCGGCGCCGCTGCGCCGGCCCGTCCACGGCCCGCAACGGAATTCGAGGTTTGCGAGGGCTGCGCCGGCGACCAAGATATTGAAGGCGATTGAAGGCGGCAGTGAGAGGGACATGGGCAGCTTATTCGGTCGTTTGCGGGAGAAATCTGCACTGAAGCAGTTCGATTGGATAGACGAGACCGAGAAGGGAGCAGTGAAGCATGTGAGCAACACTCCTTATCCTGCAAGGGATGATTATTGTGAAGGGCTGACTGTGGAGGAGTACAAGGTACTGGTCGAGAGGCATGAGGGCTTATCTGTGGTATCAAGCAAGGATGCACAAGTGGGTCACTCCTCCAGAGTTTCAGATTCTGATTCTACCTTGCTAACGCCAGAGAAGCCGGTGAAGGTTGTCGCTGATCCTTCCGTGGAGCATGTTCCGTTCAATGATTCGCCCAAGGAGAAGTTTACAGCTTCTCCAGCTTACAAGTCGCTACTCGAGACGTCGAGAAGTCGGGATTCTAAGTTGGGCTTTTTGGATTTTGAGGTCAATTTATTTGAGAAGAAGTTTTCTGATTTTAAGCTCATTGCACCGAAGCCAGCAAAAGAGGTAAAATTATTTTAGATTTCTTCTGGTATTTAATTTTTGTTATCTCGTGCAGTTGCTCGTGTGCTTGCTTTAAATGCAGTTAATACTGTTTTAATTATGAGTTGCTTGATTAATGGATTCGCCAAACTCCTTATCTTTAATACTTTGAATGGGATGTTAACTTTTATGCAGCTAAGTTAGATTATTATATTTATTGATATCATTTTTTTAAATTGAGATGTTTCAACGTCTTTATGTAGGTATCTTTTAATGCAGTATGCAAGGGAATATCTAAATTAACATCTACTCCTAAAGAAAAATAAAATCCAAACTTAGGAGATAAAGCAAAAGGCATTTATCCAAAAAAGAAGCTATCTCATTTCTTTGTGAGTGGTGTTTTTATAGCCATTATGCATTAACCGTCACAATGAACACAGCCAAAGAAATGAAAGAAGTTGGATCAATTTAGATCTTCTTTGGCTTTGGAGGCCTTAAATTGTATGGAGATTTGTTTCTTTATCCCTCAGAAACTCCCATATTAGTCAAAGGTGTCTCCCTGATAGGCACAACTTCATTAGATGGTGTCTCCTCAACAGATGGGGTTCCATCGTAGTGGGCAAGACTACGTCGATTTTCTATTGTCTAATTATGTGGTCCTAGAATCTTGCACCTTGTTTACGAGTCCATAAATTTGTGTAAAAAAGATGTTTATAATTTTACCTTCGGCGGTAATCCTTCTATTGAATTTATCTGACACGAAATCCTTGATTTTTAGGATGTTACTCGTGAACTTTTTATTCCTCTAACAGAGGAGGACGAGGAGAAAGTTTTCCATGCACTTGGTGGTCGCAACAGGTGATATGCTTTGAGACACGTCCATTAATTGTCATATGAGTAAAATATTTAGTTGACATACAGCACAACCTGTTTGTAGCTATAATTATTTTGTGAATGTTTTTGCATTGCTGTCCTACATTATATTTTAAAATATCTTCCCCCCATCTTCATTGTAGGCGGGAGGTGTTAGTTATACATGAAAGTTCAAATATTGAAATCACCAGGGAAATATTGCAGTGCTTGAGGCCAGGTGCCTGGTTGAATGATGAGGTAATTTGTTTTGGCCCTTTCGGACAATTAGTACATTGTAATTTATAGCAAGTGAGATGTTTTGATAATCTTTGTATTTCACAGGTCATAAATTTATACCTGGAGTTGCTGACAGAACGAGAAAGAAGAGATGCAAAGAAGTTCTTGAAATGTCATTTTTTCAACACTTTCTTTTACAAGAAGGTATTGGCTAGGTTTACTAATATTATACCATTTGATTTCTTTTTTAAGTCAATTGCTTGTTTATTAAGTAAAAGTGGCAATTAACTTTTGAAGTACTGATGAGCTTTAAGGCATTGCTTATTCTTTGAATACTCCAAAACAGGTAGAGGCTTGCAGCTTAAACTAAGCTTATTTTATCAGTTTCACACTTTTCAGTTGCAAAAAACATTATCGTGAATTTAACCAGTGTATTAGTGTAGATTGTGTATTTCTCAAGATTTGTTTTTAATTTCAACTTGGTAGGGGGTGAATATGCTAATTATCTTTCAGCTTGGGTTGGGACTAATTTGTTATGTCCAACTAGATATTATGACTTAATATTACAATGGAGTTCTTACCTAATAAAAGATTTCTGGTCTGCTTTATATTAAAGATAGCGCTGGAAAGTTTAAATTCCGACGAGAAGTAAGGATTGATTCATATGAATATGATCCAATTTGAGCTTTAAAACAGGGGTGAGCAATCGGTCAGTTCGGTTCGAACCAAACCGAACCAAATCGAACTGTTGAATAATCATTTGGCCGCCGAGTTTCAAAACCAAACCTTAGTTAAAACCAAATCGAAACCAACCAAAATATTCGGTTTGGTTTGGTTCGATAACCAAGAAATCGAAATTCAATAATAATTTGTAAAATATAGATTTAGTTAATTATTTGATCAAATTATGTCATTAGCTTAGTAAAGATACTCATTTAATAAGTAATTTTAAATATATATCATATTTTAAAAAATATAATTTTTTTATAAAATTATTATAATTTTATGACAATTAATATTAAATATTGATTTATAACTTTTTAAAAAAATTGGTATATTCAGTTATTTCAACCGAACCGAAACATCTATATACCATTCAGTTTGGGTATTTTCCAACCAAAAACTGAACCAAATTACCCCAAAACTGATCCGAAACCGAAATTTCAGTTCGGTTCCGGTCTGTTTGTCAGTTCTGAACTATGCTCACCACCCCTACTTTAAAGCTTGTTTTTTACTTCAATCTGCTTTAAAATTTTTACTACTTTGTTGGTAAGATGTACTTGCAATTTTGCCACTTATTTATGACATTATCGGAAATTGAAATACCAAAATTATCTTTATCATGTTCAAACATTTAATTAAGATACCAATGGTCTTGTTGCTGTGATCAGCTTACAGGTGGACGGGGTGGTTATGATTATAGATCTGTCAAACGATGGACAACTCAAAGGAAACTAGGTTACAGTCTCATTGATTGCGAAAAAGTAAACATATCTATACGTTAAGTAAATTTTAATGTTTTTTTTCTATATATCCGCCTTGCAAATTTTAGATTTTTTTTTATATATTAATGATACAGATTTTTGTCCCAATACACAAAGAAATCCACTGGTGTCTTGCTGTCATAAATATACAAGAGAAGAAGTTCCAGTATCTTGATTCTCTTGGTGGCAGAGATAGCAATGTGCTAAGCATTCTGGTATGTTGATAGATACATGCACTTGGCGCTTCCCTTCATGAGCTATTTCACGCAAGATAATAATTTTTATTGCTTAGCACATTTACAGCTTATCTTTGTTTGATGTTTGGATGATAATTATTTATATATGCTTCCACCTTATACCAAAATGGGGCGGGACATGGGTCCTTTTCCACGAATCCACTAGGTCATAAACCATTTCCAAGAACTGGGCTTAGTGGGTTTGTGATATTAAACTTTTTTGTGGGGTGTAGTCGTGTCAAGGTGCTTGTTAAGAATGATTTTTGCATAAACTGGGATGGGTTCACCCTTACATGCGTAGCACACTCATCGTGTGTTGCGTGGTACAGTGGGGCTTGCCCGGAGCTCATGGCCAGATCTGGTGCGGCCCCTCATGCGTGCACCCCTGCATGGACTGGTGCGCATGCAAAAGTTATACATTTGTTTAATCAAATTATACATTTGTTTACTGCAAGGAGCTACTTTTCTATGTAGTATGGTTGCTTGTCTTTTGAGCTTTTGATATTATTGGGTTAGTGGATCTAGTAGGTAATATACTGTTCTTGTATTAGGCTAAATACTTGATAGATGAAGCAAAGGACAAAAATAACAAGGATATTGATGCCAGTTCATGGACGCAAGAGTTTGTTGATGATCTTCCCGAGCAGAAAAATGGGTATGTTTTTCCTTAATTATAGTCTTGTTTTTTAAAATAATTGTGATGTATTTGTGTAAGCTATCCCATCTTTTATGACACTGTTTGCCTTGTAATTTGGATGAGTAAGCCATCTTGTTGCATCTATAAGAAAGCCAGTTTCTTGTATGTCATAAATAAAATTGATTCAATAAAGTTCTTAGTTCTTTGGAGATATTTTTCTTCTTCTTATTTTTTTACTTGATATCCAAAGGGTGTTGGACATATGAATTTTAAATAGGATCTATTCAATTACAAATGATAAAATTTTAGATGGCTTGATGCCCTTTCTAATGCCAACCGTCTTTTTTTATCTGGGGTTTGGACCGGCATTGTAGAAGCATTGGCGGAGTGTTCGTTCTTTAGAGATATTGTAATTAAAAATTTGCTGAGGAAGTGTTCATCATGTGTCCAATTTCTTTAAACATCTCCAGCCTTGGCTGCATTAACATTAGCATTTTATGAATACTACATGTGTGCTCCACTTGTCATATTTATTGTTGAGTCCCTTTTACTGTGTTCAACAGGTCTATGCTTTGACTGCATTAAATAAAGTTTTTTATAGATATTCCATCTTCATACTTTATTTCACAATGATTTATATGGCTACTTTTATGTTATCAACAGGTGGGATTGTGGGGTGTTTATGATAAAATATGCTGATTTTTACAGCCGTGGTCTGAACCTCTGTTTTGGTCAGGTGAGTTCTGGAGAGGCAGTCTGTGTTGTTTTTTTCCTAGGCTCCATTTGGTTTGCATGATAGAAATGGAAAATTTATGAAATCTATAAATGGTAATTCATGGAAAAAGCATTGACCTTTCACTAAAAGTTATTAATTTTCAGAATGTTTTATGACACTCTAAATTCTATAAAAAACCCAAGAAAGGAGAATTTTTTTGTGCAGAGTTTTTACATCATAACTAACTCAAATTGACATTACAACTATTTGTAATTTATAACTAAGCAAATTTCATGCATTTTAATTCTTTTTCATGTCAATCAAAATAACCTTCCTAGATTTGGATGTGTGTAAAATTGTGGTTAATGCTTCTCTTATGTGGTTAAGTCAAGTTTGTATGCCTGTAAGGTTTGTCAAACACTTTGGGTGAACAGTATAAAGTTTTGCAAAATGTCAAGGTTCTGTGAGTTCCATCATTTGTGAATATAGACTTCTGTTGAGTTCCAAATAGTCTACAATGGCTAGGATAAATATGGTATTCTGTTCTAGGTTTTTTGAATTTTAAAAGCTGAACATGTTGATCTATATTAATGTAGGAGCACATGCCATATTTTCGGAAGAGAACTGCAAAAGAGATAATATGTTTGAGGGCCAACTGATTCAGCTTAAATGATGTCCTTTTGTTAAACATGTTTGCGAACTAATGAATATGTAAAGATGTGGAAGGATTCAGAAGGTAGGATACTCATATTCTTCCTGTCCCATCTGCCTATGGTACCAAGCTGAAGCAGCAGAAGATAGGGATGTGGTTTTAGAGACCTGATGTAGATGGTCCTAGAGGAGCCTCCCTTCACGTCAGTTGCTAAAAGATTCAGTTGTTGAGAAAATTGATTTGCAAGCCTGCAATTTCATGGAGGGAATCTATGATTTTAAGATTCCAGAACATACTTCCTATTCAGCAGTTCAACGGAAATTTTTCTGGAACTTGGGGTCCACAAGGTACCATGTGGAATTCGCTTTGCTTTGCTTGAATCTGTAATTTTTGTGTAGATTTTTTTCTTTTCCTTTTTGATATAGAGTTGGAAGTGTTAAACTTCCATGTCGGTTTTCATATTCTTGTTTAAAGTGCATAAACACAATCAGAGAGATTCTATTTTTTTGCCGTTTGATGTCTTATATCTTGGTAGAAAAACGGGGTTTTGTAAGTACTTGTTTTTTTAGCGGAAAGGTAATTTTGTTTACATGTTTCATTTCTATGCAAGTATTCCAATGCAAAATATGTGCATCTTCCTGTTCGCTTTGTGCGAAAAAGTAAGGACCGTATTTCTGAATCTCGTCCCCTTATGGTGCAGTGCTTGCACTTTTTCGCTTTGCTCAAAGTGGTTATAGAAAGCACAAGGATAAAATTTGCTACACAAAGGTTAAGGGTTTGAAGATTTTGACCTCCCTTCAGAAAGAGCACTAGAGCTTAGTTTAGAATGCTTGCATATTCTTCTCCCTTAGTCCCAAAAATAGAGCGTGCTTTGTTGCCATCTTTTGTAAGGTACGTTTTTTTAAAAAAAATTCATTGGATGCTTTTGGTTTAGGATTGAAAGAGTTATTCTATGTTGCACATGCCACATCGTCGTTCTGTTTTATTAATGTGCTCGAGGTTGGCTCGCTATCATCTTATCATTATTAGCTTTAAAAATATTAAGATTGCACGAATCTTTTTATTCTTTTTCATGACCTGATACTCAAAATTAAGAGTGTTTTGAGACATGAATTTTAAATTAATATGTTTATAAATAATAAAATTTCTGGATGCCTTTTCGTTCATGATACTTTCCCTCTTTTATCTGGTTTGAAATCAATAATGCACCAGCAAGATATTCAACAGATAAAATATATACAATTTTTATTTACAAAGAAAAATATCATAAACAAATGTATCTCACTCTTTCTAGACTTGCTTTTAATCTTGATTAAAAAATTAAAAAATATTTCTTATATCATCGGACTCATTGATCACGTCCTACATAATTTCTACAGGGATTGATCAAACCGTTGTGAGTGGATTTTGAGTCAAGACGAGCGAGAGCATAACTCAATTTTTTTATCATTTCGTCTTATAAGGGCTAAGGATAGGCATCAGTCGAATTAACTTGCGAGTTTTTGTGATTCGACTTGACCAAAAATTAATTAATTTTAGGGTCAATTCGAAACTCAATATTAAAAAACTTAATTCAATTTGATCGTAATAAAGCTAATTTTAAATTATATCAAATTTGAATAAAAAACTTGATTCAGTCTAAAACTTAGGTTATAATCGACTTGATGTTTAATATAATAAGCCTTTTAAAAAATTTCTTTAATAATATATAGATAATATAATATTAAAAATAGTAATTTGGTATAAAAATAATTAATATAAATAATCTAATAATTATTATACAATTATCAATTATAAAGAATATAATTTATTTTTTTATAAAAAATTAAAAATAAAAAAATTATAGTATAGAGAATAAATTGGATGTTGAGTAATAAAGAAATTCGAGTAAGACATGTGCTCATCCCAAATCCGATCATGCTGGGCCCACAGAATAAGTGTAGACCGTATTTATAAGCGTTGATCTTCGTCTCTAAAACCATAGTAGCGTCGGCACAAGGTACGGACGGCGGCGGCGGCGGCGTCTGGGGCGGAGAAGTTGGATGGGGCGGTCCCGGCGGAGGTACAAGAAGTCTCGCCCCAAGGTCCGTGTTGGCCTCCCGAGGAAGAAGCCCAGCGTCTTCAAGCCCGCCTTCTCCATCCCGCCCAAGCTCAAATCCGTCCTCTCCGAGTAATACTTCCCCTTGTATATGTCCTCTTTCTTATCCTTCGCATGTGTTCTTGCTCACAAGTTGTGATTTCTTGCTTCCCTTTGATTTTTGTTGGTAGGGAAGGGATGCAGTGGGACGATGCCGGCACGGTGTTGAACAATTATCGGACCTTCGGCGTTGTCTCGAACCCTAATCTGCTGGGCGTTCGATCTCGGACATCTCAGAAGGTGGAAAATGAGTCCTTGCAGCTGCCGCCGCCGGCGGATGCTTGTGATGCTGTGTCCGAGTTTGACACTATCGACAGTGGTAGCGATCTTGAAGAAGATGGTATTGTTACCTTTACTTTCTCCCTCTGTTTCCTTATTTTATGCGTTTTTGTTCAATGATTGTCTGTGTCATATTGTTTATTTCTGTGTTAAGGGAATTGCTTGTGGGTATGGAGGGTTTAAGGTTCTGATGCTTTATAAACTGCTAGCTACTGAGAATTTTTGGTGTTGTTTATCATGTGTTGATGCTGGATTATGCCATCTAGCTCATATTTTATAAATTTCCCATTCAGTACTAAAAATTTGAGATGTTTTTTATCATGCGTGGAAGCTGGATTATGCTATTATTAGCTTAGCAGTACTTTTCTTCACCCAGTGTTTTTTATCCGTTTTTATTGCTTATAGAAAATTTGACGTTCAAGTTTTATACCCACTTGCTCCTTGGAAACATGAATGTTATTTTTACACTTCTGTTTCTTGATGCTACTCTAAGTTATGATGCTTTTGTTTATTGTTCTAGATTCTCCATGGTTAGCTGCTTTTTCATTAGAGCAATACTATAGTTCGTCAGTGATGTCTTCCCTTTCCATCATAGCTCAGTTTTTCTTCTGTCGCACCAATGAAAAAATCAAATTATCCTCAGAAGCAATTTTTTTTCCTAGTTCAAATTTAACTGCTTGGTATGAAATGGGAACCAAATCAAGTATTTTATAGCCATGTATTAAAAAAATATTCGCTAGCTGATTGCTTGTTTTTTAATGAACTTAGATCTTAAATCAGCCCTTGGGAAGAAAAGGAGAGATGGAAAGACTGCTCCTTTGCAGCCATTGACCGCGATGCAGAGAGTATATGTAGGTCGACTAATCGAAAAATATGGCGACAATTTTGAGGTAAATCTGTTTCTTGCAATTATGGATCGTTCACATGAAGCAAGTGCTTCATTTGTTCGTCAACAGATAGTATAACCTTTTTTACCAACAATTTGGTTCATGCAGAGCATGTTTAAAGATACAAAGTTTAATGCAATGCAACACTCGGTGGCAACTTTGCAGAAGCTATGCAAAAGATTTTATGCGAAGCCTCCCAAATTTGCTTCATCCCCTGGAACAGGAACAGTCTAATATCAATTCCTTCTACTACACCAAGCGTGTGCTTTATCAATATAACCAAAATTGACATAAATACTAGTTTGGAAGTGCCAAGTGAGTGTTGTTTAACCATTATCTTTATTTTGTTGTCTCTGTTTTTTTCATATTCTTTTGAGTTGTTTTAAAGAAATACTTCATTTAAGCGATTATCTTCTAGCACTATTTGTCGATGTGCTTTTGTTTCTTTGAAATGGGAGGGGAAATGTTGAAAGCGCAATGTAGCAAAAAATGTTGTGGAACTTGAAATCAGAAAAAGAAAAGGACGGAATACTTGATTCAGATTAATCCCACTTTCAAATGAGGTTTAAAAATTTTAATGATTATCGAATTTTTTAAGACATGGCCAACATTACCTTCTTATGCAGATACGGTGATGACAGTGGTTTTTAATGGAGTTGAATCGTATCAGATATGGTATCTTCCTTTGTTGCGTGGTAAAATTTTGTGTGGCATTCTAAACCTTACGTTAAAATTTTTTGGTTGCTACTGAGATAAACCTGCCTTTATACCATGATTCAAGTTTGTCATATTCTCTTATTGTCATGTCGAATTAACCGTACACGCAACTGAAACAAAAAATCCCTTTTAGTAAAAGTTCTAATCGTCAATTTATGCTTTGGGTTAATTTTTGACTTGTTTAAATTGAGTCCAGTAGGTTTAGCCTAATGGAACATGTAAGTATTTTAGTTCCACTTAGGCTATATGAATTTAATTGTTCATGCCATATGGACTATGGTAGGGTTTTCTGGAACAAATTCCAAGGGCAATAAGGCTTCATTTGCAAGGATCCCCACTAGAAGGTGGTAGCGTAGTAGGATTCGCAGAAAGGTTTTAGTTTTTTTCTTTTCCCAGAAAGGTTTTAGCTGAATAAGGATGACCGCCCATTTGGACGTCTTTCCGTCGTTTCTCTGTGTTCCTAACATCTAAGCCTTTTCTGGTCGCTCCTCTAAGATTAAAATCCGTAATAATTTGTCCCAACTTTTTCATAACTTTTTAAAAAAATTTAGAGCATGTTTATGAGGCCCTTCCAAATGGGCCCTCTTTGATACCTCCAATAAGTGGGGGATATCTTTTAGTTTTACTTGAGAAAAGATAAACAGAGGCGAGAGAATTAAAGAGAAATGATCTCTTTAAGGTTTACGAGGGGCTCATTTGAAGGGGCCTCATAAAAAATTTTCATTTTCTTCTCTTTATATGATTTATGTTTACAACTTTGAGAAATTGTTTGGAATGTGTTTTCATGACATCTGGGCCCACTTGGCATTTTATTCTATATTAGAATATCATAAGTAAAAAATTAAATAAATAAAAATATTTAATGCTAAATGCTGGCTGCGTCGCCAGATTTGGCTGATCGGCCTTGGGTGCAAAATTGGTGTCTATTTGATCTGGTCGGGTCTTGCAAATGCCAACCCCTGGCTTTTTGTTGTTTTTTCGACAAACTCTCTTCTGGGTGTGAAGGGGGCTTACAATAAAAGATCCTCTCAGTGATATAACTAAAATCCCCTCCAGATGAACCTGAGAATCTATATTTTCCCGAGGGCGGCTAAAAATATTTCTAACATGAATTTACCGATAAATATCCAACGACATGTTGATTGCATGTTTTGGTAATTTTGGAGAATCTAATTAAGATGAGCTTTGTGGAGATAAAGTAGATACACTAGTGAAGACGCTTTTACAGGGCAAAGTTAAAAGAGAAGGAAGGGCGGCTGTCAATGGTGTGTATTCTTGCTATCAAATTATCTCACGTTTCTACGAAATCTACACCCCTCTAGGTTATCAAGTTATCTCTTCCTCTCTCTCTCTTCTCCTCCGACCAGACCAGCGCCGGCGATGACTACACCGATGGAGAAGCCGGTGATGGTGGTAGGCGTCGACGACAGCTCTCACAGCTCCTACGCCCTCCAATGGACGCTCGACCACTTCTTCCTCCCTCATCTCCCCAACCCTCCCTTTCGCCTCGTCGTCGTCCATGCCAAACCTTCCCCTCCTCCGTCGTCGGCCTCAGCGGCCCTGGTCTGTGATCTCCGTACTATCACCTTCCTCTTCGTTACCATCCATTTATCGAGATAATATGTGTGCGTTTGATCAGGAGCTGCTGAGGTGTTGCCGTTTGTGGAGGTGGATTTGAAGAAGATAGCCGCCAGGGTACTTGACTCAGCTAAAAACCTCTGCGTCTCCAAATTGGTGAGGAACCCAAATATTGTTCTTAATTTAACAGCATCGTAGGATCGTGGTTGTATCTGTTTGTTGTTCCATTTCTTTATATGATTTGAAGTTGCAGGTGGTAGATGTGGTACTGGAAGCTGTAGAAGGAGACCCAAGGAACGTACTCTGCGAGGCCGTCGAGAAACACCACGCTACCATTCTAGTCGTCGGTAGTCACGGCTATGGAGCTATCAAGCGGTACGTCCACAATACCTGTTTTACTTGGATTTTTTAATTTTGTATCCATAACTGTTTTACTTGTGTTAATGTAGAAGGAAGACACTAATAAAACGCCTCTTGTTTTCATTGTTTATATATAACGAAGCCATTGATTTGTAGGGTTGTTCTTACTCATATCTGTTTTTAATCAATGATTTAATTTACACACTTAAGCTCTCGTTGTTTCAGGGCCGTTCTTGGGAGTGTGAGTGATTACTGCGCGCACCATGCTCACTGTACTGTGATGATCGTCAAGAAGCCTAAACCAAACAATCAATGATTTCTTAGGTCTGAATCCGCAACCTCCTTGCACTATGATGCTTGTCAAGATGGCTAAACAAACATATTGAGGCCTGAATTGCAGTCTCCTATTTAGATGTGTGGATATAAGGATGCATATTGTAATTTCTGATAGCAATTTGTTATGGTGCGTATAGAATGAATTATGGGTTGGGTGCTGTCCAAGGCGATGGAATAGGATTCCAATATTCCAATATATAAATAATTGCATCGATTGAGTAATTAAATGGGTATCATCAGATCGTCACCCGAGTAAGCTCTGCAAATGAGGCATGCTGTGGACGCTAGATCAAATCAAATCAATAATGGTTAATTAGCGAGTTTACCACTTCCTTCCACTCGTAATTAAATAAATATGATTGTAATCATCCATTATTGCCGCTGTGAAAGTCTCCCATCTTTTTCATCTTAATTTAATTCAATATTCATCAAAGCTTATTTTGATAGCTAAGCCCAAATACTTTCTGCAAAATGTTATAGATCATCAATATCTGGAACACCCAAAGCGACAGCAAAAGTGACCATCAGTTCGCTCTTTTTCTAATAGACATCGAGCCATTACTAATAATGGAGCACATGGAAAAAAGATGTGGATGCGTACATGTATGTATGAGAGAGACCTTAATTAGTCGCCGGAGTCATCATCGCCAGATCCGAACAAAGAGACTCGACTGTAGAGAAGAACAATCAAGAGGAAAATGAGGAGGGCCACCCCCACCGACGACCCGCCGACACGGTGTATAGAGTCGGGTTCGGCGGCGAGGGTGTGAGAGAAGGAGGCGCAGCGGTCGGAGGAGAGGACGCGGATGAGGAGGAGGAGGAGCACCGGCACGAGGAGGAGCCCAAGGGGGCTGAGCACATCGGAGAAGGACTCCAAGATGGCCTCGCCGTCGAACAACATGGGTCCGGCCGCCACTAGCCCTACCACCAGGACGAAAAGCAGCCCGTAGGGTGCACTCCTCCCTTCAGTCGCTTCCAACATTATCTCAAATTTTTCTTCGTCTCAGTTTCTGATCTGTATCTTCCTCTCCTTCCTTGTATGTGATGTGTGTTCGTGCTGTTGTTTCGATGTATGTGTGTTTACGAAGAAGAGATGGGATTGACAGTGATGGATATTGGTGTATTCCCGATCTGGATCTGATGGGTGGGGATCGTTCTCTAATTGCACCAATTTGTGTTGGGTGGTATGTTAATGGGGGTGGTGTTCCTGTTACCGGGTAAGTGTACTTGGTTGGGAATGGGGATGATAGCACCAACCCCAATATCAACATGGGCTGTTTATGGACTTTCAATTTCATTCACCGGTCGAGGGAGGGTGGTGGAGTGGAGTCCCGCGTGTTTGAACCATCTTGGAAACGCAATCCATGCTTCGTAGCCACGCAACGCGGAGACGAATGAATATACGAGAGCAGAGGCGGCAATTGAGAACCACGGTTCAGCTGCCAGTCACCGCGAGGATGACGGCCATGGAGCCCGGGAGATAAACAGTTATTTAATATTATTATTATTTTCTTAGATATGCAAAACTAGTTTAACACATGCATGATCTTGAATTTTATTTACAACAAGTTTGGATCAAATATAATTTTTGCATATAAAACAATTTCTTTTTGTGATTAAATTGTCCCTCTCGTTAAGATCACCCTTTACTCTTGCCGGGTATTTCAGCATCCACAACTAACATTTTGTATTAAAAAAATCAGTAAGTTCAGTAATTTATTTTCCTTGTTTCTATCAAGCTCGTAGATAAAGTAATTAGAGTTCAAATTAAATAGTCATGTGACAGGTTAATTTTTTTGTCGCATGCCAGTTTAGAAGCACTTGTATGCCTGTCTGAGTCAACTGATTAATATTATTGCTGGACAATAAACCAATTTAGAAGGCCCGACCCTAAACGGCCCATACAGGCAGGCCTTTTTACCATCTTTATTTTTTATATGAGTGATATTTTTACTTTATAACTTTTATTTGTTGAGTTAGTCTCGTATTAATTGTGGGAGAGATTAGTGATTTATGTATAGACGAATGAAAAAGTCTTACTTTATAAGTTATTTTTTGATTAAGAAATGCTTGTTACATTTATTGTGAATGCTTGTTTTGTTGTTGTAAGTTCAATTTGGGCGCAAAAGGCTTAACAAACTCAACAAATGATGAAGACGAGGCAACATATAAATATATAAGAAGTCTTAAGGATAAAGTTGTATAAAAAAGTACAAAAATTTAGAAAAGAATTGTATAAGATAATGATAAAGTTCATTGGTGAATGTTCTATTACTCAATTAGAGATTGACTATGTCAATCTTTTGATGTTCTTTATCTTTTATACATAAATATATAGTTGTATATATGAATTGAGTATGCATCATTAAATGTGAATGAGGGGAGGGAGGGCCCTATCCCCTAATATTAGTGTACGACTTTTACTCCAAAATGTGTTGTTTTGGTTGAGGCAAAATTGTGTCCCCTAAAGTGAGCTCAGTTATGATCTTCAGGGAAGTATCAAAGTGATTGATACCAAGGTGTCATTAGATCAGACATGCTGATCCATAAATTTGAAGTGAGGAATGATTTTCACTCTAATATTAGGATGTGTATTTATCACTCATTTATCGTAGAGTGGTTGCGCATGAATTTGGACTGTGGTTTTACTTTTAATTGACAAAGTTTCCATTTTATAATAGTGTGTTGTCTATCTCATATCCTTTATTGGTTGACATTGTTAATATATTAATATAGAGTATAAGGATTTTGTATGTTAAAGACTTCGACATCATCTTCCCTTGGGCATTTCAAAAATTTAGTGAAATTCATTTCTTTAATGCCTTTCCGCTCACGGGGATCAATATGATCAAGGATGAAAACAAGAGAAGAGTTCATGCACTTGATTTTGTTGGGGAGTTTTCACATATACATGAAGTGGTTTCTCGGCAGAGTTTTGCCCGATCAAATGATGCAATTTATTAATCATCTTAGCTACAACCATTTAATTTCCAATTTTATGTAACAAAGGTTGTGTTTTGACATTTAATTTTGCTTATCTAAATACATCACCGTTTCTCATTAGAGTGTAAGATTTGTTCTTTATAAGTTCTCGACGGGGATTTATATTCCTGTTTGTGTTTCAACTTTGAACCGAACATATTTGTATATCTTTGAATTCCAAAAACCAAACTTGTGTAGATTTTACTTTGACCATCTACTCACGAGTGAGCCCCCTCCAACTCTCTCCAAAGACGCAACCTTACGGCCAAGCAAGTTATAAATAAGAATCAACTAATAAACAAATTTAGATCATCTTACTCACCTTTAAATTCGAATATTCCCATTTTTTTCAATTATAAATCTGCCGTATTTATTAATTCGTATTTATTAATTCTCTTATGAAACACTCGACTTGAGTATAAAACTATTCATGTAATTGTTTAAAAACCATTCTTCAATCTCCATTGTTGCCATTGTTTGCTGTTTATATTTTATACGCACTAGTCTTAGTCTTTTTCAACGTTATCTGGTAATAGTTATCAATAGGGCTGATCAGTTGGTCGGTTTGGTTAAAATCAAATCGAATTACTTATCCAGTTAATCAAGTTGAAGTAGGTAGGTTAATGATATAAAAACCAAACTACCATTGCTAACCAAACTGACTAAAATAATAAAATAATATTTTTTACCATTAAGTATTAATTTTTAAGTGTTTACTATAATTATTATTAAGTTTTATTAAATAAATGAAGAATTCATAGCGCATGTTTAGAGGTTAATCTTGAATTTATCCTGAAAATTTACATAAAGAACGTTCTAATTTGAGCATTTGTTATATATTATGATGAAGAAATCATATAAAGGCATGTGTATAATAAAGAAAAATTGAAAGAACTAATATAAATAGATTTTTTATTTATTGATTTATTTGATTTGATTGGTTTTGACTAAAAATCGATTAAACTAATCGAAATAAATTTGGTTGATTTTTTGTTTCAACTAAACTACAATTAAATCGAACTAGCACCGAATCAAACTATCATTATAAGTTTAATTCGGTAGGTTTGATTGGTTAACAAAACTATGGTCACCCCTAATTATTGACGTGAAATAATTCTTTTATGATAGTGTTACCATTTGGTGTCTTCCACTTCTCTTGCCTACCAACCGGAACAATTTTGATTAACGAGAAAATAATACACGGTTAGCTAATATGCGAATAAATCACTAGGCATACGATAGAGAATAGAAATCTACCACAAGAACAAACATTGAACAACTTGCAAAAATATTGACAAAATAATGAAGTACATAAAGATGAGTAGAACAAGTCCGTGTAAGTGTTATCTTCAACAGTAATCATTTGAACCGATTTTGGCTCCTCCCAATGGGGATCGGAGTCTCCGTCGAGACGGGCCCAAAAATATTTTTATCATTTAGGTTCTACTTTTCTTTTTAAGGAATTGTCCATATCAGCTGAATGCCCCACATAAAAGGGGTATGATTAAAGATATTTCACTGGCATATGCGGTTGCAACATATCTGCGAGAAGACACATAACAGTGATGGGAATAATTGAGGGAATTTAGTTTCGAATTTGTTCCAAATTCAGCTACTCCCATAAATGTATTAATTTTATTTGAACGATCTTTGCTTAGCAAAAGTTTTATCAGTAAATTACCAACCCTGGGAATCATAATCCCTTCTCATTTTTTCAAGGTTATCAAAAGAGGGTGACTATTAATCATAATCCCTTCAGAAAGAGCACTAGAGCTTAGTTTATGAATGATTACATTCTTCTCCCTTGTCCCAAGAATAGAGCGTGCTTTTTGCCATCTTTTCTAAGGTAGGTTTTTTTTTAAAAAAGTCATTCGATGCTTTTGGTATAGGATTGAAAAGAGTTATTCTATGTTGCATATGCAACGTGGTCGTTCTTTTTATTAGCTCGTTAACACCTTATCATTATTAGCTTTACAAATATTAAGATTGCACGAATCTTTTTATTCTTTTTCATGACCTATGACCTCATATTCAAAATTAAAGGTGTTTTGAGACATGAATCTTAAATTAATATGTTTATAAATAACAAAATATCTGGATGCCTTTTCATTCATTTACTTACCCTCTTTTTCTAGTTTGAAATCAATAATGCACAAGCAAGATATTCAACGGATAATATATATATATATATATATAATTTTTATTTACAAAGAAAAATATCATAAACATATGTATCTCACACTTTCTAGACTCGTTTTTAATCTTGATTAAAATTTTTAAAAATGTTTATTATACCATAGAACTCTATAAAGATCAATTTAACTGTCCTAATAGATTTTGATTCAAGACCAGCGGAAGTAAAACTCAATTCCTTTTGTTTATTCATCTAAAGAGGGTTGGGGATTGACACGAGTCGAATTAGCTTACGAGTTTTTATGATTCGACTTGACTCGAATTTAATTACTTTTAAGCTCAATTCAAAATTCGATCTTAAAAAAATCAACTCTAGCCGATTACAATAGAGTTAGTTGGTTTCGAGTTATATCAAACTTGACTCAAAAATTGGGTTCAGTTTAAATTTTAGTTATAATTGATTAGATGTTTGATAAAAACCTTTGGAATTTTTTCTTTAATAATATATAGATAATATAATAGTAAAAATGATAATTTCGTATAAAAATAATTAAATTAAAATAATATAATAATTATTATACAAGTATCCTTTACAAAGAATATGATTTATTTTTTCACAAAAAAATTAAAAATAAAAATATTATATTAAAAAAATAAACAGGATATTCAAAGAAACTCGAATAAGACGTGTGATCAACTCGAATCCGATAACGCTGCCCGGAACTCGAACTAAAATATCTCTGACTTGAAACGGTATAAGCTTTGATCTTCGTCTCTAAAACCATAGTAGCGTCGGCCGAGGGAACGGACGGCGGCGGCGGCGGCGGCGGCGTCTGGGGCGGAGAAGTTGGATGGGGCGGTCCCGGCGGAGGTACAAGAAGTCTCGCCCCAAGGTCCGTGTTGGCCTCCCGAGGAAGAAGCCCAGCGTCTTCAAGCCCGCCTTCTCCATCCCGCCCAAGCTCAAATCCGTCCTCTCCGAGTAATACTGCCCCTTGTATATGTCCTCTTTCTTATCCTTCGCATGCGTTCTTGCTCAAAAGTTGTGGTTTTTATGCTTCCCTTTGATTTTTGTTGGTAGGGAAGGGATGCAGTGGGACGATGCCGGCACGGTGTTGAACAATTATCGGACCTTCGGCGTTGTCTCGAACCCTAATCTGCTGGGCGTTCGATCTCGGACATCTCAGAAGGTGGAAAATGAGTCCTTGCAGCTGCCGCCGCCGGCGGATGCTTGTGATGCTGTGTCCGAGTTTGACACTATCGACAGTGGTAGCGATCTTGAAGAAGATGGTACTGTTTCCTTTACTTTCTCCCTCTGTTTCCTTATTTTATGCGTTTTTGTTCAATGATTGTCTGTCATATTGCTTACTGTGTTAAGGGAATTGCTTGTGGGTATGGAGGGTTTAAGGTTCTGATGCTTTATAAACTGCTAGCTACTGAGAATTTTTGGTGTTGTTTATCATGTGTTGATGCTGGATTATGCCATCTAGCTCATATTTTATAAATTTCCCATTCAGTACTGAAAATTTGAGATGTTTTTTATCATGCGTGGAAGCTGGATTATGCTATTATTAGCTTAGCAGTACTTTTCTTCACACAGTGTTTTTTATCCGTTTTTATTGCTTATAGAAAATTTGACGTTCAAGTTTTATACCCACTTGCTCCTTGGAAACATGAATGTTATTTTTACACTTCTGTTTCTTGATGCTACTCGAAGTTATGATGCTTTTGTTTATTGTTCTAGATTCTCCATGGTTAGCTGCTTTTTCATTAGAGCAATACTATAGTTCGTCAGTGGTGTCTTTCCTTTCCATCATAGCTCAGTTTTTCTTCTGTCGCACCAATGAAAAAATCAAATTATCCTCAGAAGAAAAATTTTTTCCTAGTTCAAATTTAACTGCTTTGTATGAAATGGGAACCAAATCAAGTATTTTATAGCTATGTATTAAAAAAATATTCGCTAACTGATTGCTTGTTTTTTAATGAACATAGATCTTAATTCAGCCCTTGGGAAGAAAAGGAGAGATGGAAAGACTGCTCCTTTGCAGCCATTGACCGCGATGCAGAGAGTATATGTAGGTCGACTAATCGAAAAATATGGCGACAATTTTGAGGTAAATCTGTTTCTTGCAATTAAGGATGTTCACATGAAGCAAGTGCTTCATTTGTTCGTCAACAGATAGTATAACCTTTTTTACCAACAATTTGGTTCATGCAGAGCATGTTTAAAGATACAAAGTTAAATGCAATGCAACACTCGATGGCAACTTTGCAGAAGCTGTGCAAAAGATTTTATGTGAAGCCTCCCAAATTTGCTTCATCCCCTGGAACAGGAACAGTCTAATATCAATTCCTTCTACTACACCAAGCGTGTGCTTTATCAATATAACAAAAATTGACAACAATACTAGTTTGGAAGTCCCAAGTGAGTGTTGTTTAACCATTATCTTTATGTTGTTATCTCTGTTTCTTTTTCATATTCTTTTGAGTTTTGTTAAAGAAATACTTCATTTAAGTGAGTATCTTCTAGCACTATTTGTCAATGAGCTTGTCGATGTGCTTTTGTTTCTTTGAAATGGGAGGGGAAATGTTGAAAGCGCAATGTAACAAAAAATGTTGTGGAACTTGAAATCAGAAAAAGAAAAGGATGGAATACTTGATTCAGATTAATCCCACATTCAAATGAGGTTTAAAAATTTTTAATGATTATCTAATTTTTTAAGACATGGCCAACATTACCTTCTTATGCAGATACGGTGATGACAGTGGTTTTTAATGGAGTTGAATCGTATCAGATATGGTATCATCCTTTGTTGCGTGGTAAAATTTTGTGTGGTATTCTAAACCTTACGTTAAAATTTTTTGGTTGCTACTGAGATAAATCTGCCTTTATACCATGATTCAAGTTTGTCATATTCTCTTATTATTATGTCAAATTAACAGTACACGCAACTGAAACAAAAAACCCTTTTAGTAAAAGTTCTAATCGTCAATCTGTGCTTTGGGTTAATTTTCAACTTGTTTAAATTGAGTCCAGTAGGTTTAGCCTAATGGAACATGTAAGTATTTTAGTTCCACTTAGGCTATATGAATTTAATTGTTCATGCCATATGGACTATGGTAGGATTTTCTGGAACAAATTCCAAGGGCAATAAGGCTTCATTTGTGCTGATCCCCACTAGAAGATGGTAGGATAATAGGATTCGCACAAAGGTTTTAGTTTTTTTCTTTTCCCAGAAAGGTTTTAGCTGAATATGGATGACCGCCCATTTGGACATCTTTCCGTCGTTTCTTTGTGTTCGTAACATTTAAGCCTTTCGTGGTCGCTTCCTCTAAGATTAAAATCCATAATAATTTGTCCCAATTTTTTCATAACTTTTTTAAAAATTTTTGAGAGTATTTTTTATGAGTCCCTTGCAAATGAGCCCTCTTTGAGACCTCAAATAATTGGGGGTTTTCTTTTGGTTTTACGTGAGAAAAGATAAACAGAGACGAGAGAATTAAGGAGAAATGATCTCTTCGAGGTTTACGAGGGGCTCATTTGAAGGGGCCTTATAAAAAATTTCCATTTTCTTCTATTTATATGATTTATGTTTACACCTTGAGAAATTGTTTGGAGTGTGTGTTTCATGACATCTGGGCTCACCTTTTTATTCTATATTGGAGTATCATAAGTAAAAAAATTGAATAAATAAAATTGTTTAATAGCTAAACTGTTGACTGCTGTCGCCAGATTTGGCTGATCGGTTTTAGGTGCAAAATTGGTGTCTATTTGATCTCGTGGGGTCTTGCAAATGCCAACCCCATATCTAATAAAACTCGTGGTTTTTTTGTTTTTTTGACAAACCCTATTCTGGGGTGTGAACCCGGGGGTTGTTACAATAAAAGATCCTCTCCATGATGTAACTAAATCATCCCCTCCAGAAGCCGAGAATCTACTTTTTCCGAGGGCAGCTGAAAATATTTCAACCTGAATTTACAGAGATAAATGTCCAATTTATCAAAAACGTAACTCTCAATAAATAAAGATTGAAAATAGGAGCCAGAAAAAATTGTTTGGCTGCTGCAATACTTGAACCCGAGACCAGACACTCCAGGTAAATGCATCTAAGCTGGATCCGATCAAACACTTTCCATTGAACTAAAATTTCAAAAGCTGCACTTCTGACATTTTAAAGTGAAGCATGTTGCATAAAGCCTCAAGCTGTCCATATTTGATACTCCTAGTACTCATTACAGAAGAATTCGCTGCCGAGTTTTTTAAACATCTCCCGTTAAACTGATTAAATGAAGTATCCGGTGATCCTACGGTCTGCAAGAAAAAGAAAGCAGAATCAAAAAATGGTCCCAAAAAACATGCTCATGTTGACAATGATAGACTTTATTTAGAATTTAGATTTCATATCAAATTATCGAGAGAAATAAAATAAATAAATGAAATAGCGGAAGCGTACCTGAAGCCATAAAGAAATCAGAGTCTTGATCACTTAGGTTTTGGATCTTCCAAATTCAAGACTAGTTTTCTAAACCAAAGTTCTGGACAATGGGATACCAGAACGAAACCAGATATGAATTCAGGGACCATAACCTCCATATTTATAGCCTTAGTTCCATAAATTCAATTCCACCCATAACGAAAGAGAATTTATGAAAAGGTATCTACACATTAAATTCCACACTTTTCTCATTAAATTCCACACCTTAATTTATGGCTCATAACCTTTAACTTTAGTAGATCAATTTAATTTAGCCAACCTTATATAATAACATATGATACAATTCCTGATTCATGTATATATTTATGTCCAATTTCCAACAATCTCCCACTTGGACTTAATATATACACAAAATAATTGTATAACTTTATGAGCTCCAAACATATGTCATTATACCAAAATAACAATCTCGTCCATTAATCAATGTCAATATAGGATCAAGGCGATTTTCGTCACAATGAGCGTAACTAAACCTTCCATGGTCACATACACCAACATAATCAAATGACATAGATCAAGTATGGATGTGTAGCATGAAAATTACATGTAATTTGATCTGAACATGCCTATTTTCAACTGGTCCAACCTTATGAGATCACCAAAATACCAAAACAGAGTGAACCTTAAACCAAAATACTGCAGTTTATTACAAACTCCCACTAAAGTAACATATCATCAAATGATACAATACCCATCTGAGCAACATGCTCATGAAAGACCTTGGGTAGTAATCCTTTAGTAAGCGGATCCGCAACCATGGAGTTTGTTCCAATATGTTCTATTGATACTTTACACTCGAACTCTTTCTTTACCGAAACTTGATCTCTATAATTTGTAAATGGTACTCTTAGTGCAATAATCAAATATAGATAATAAATCCTGTCAAATAATAAACCTTCCTTTTGGCCGATTTATCATTCACATGGAAACCTAAAAATTATCTCATATTTATTATTTTAATGTCATAATCAAATATGGATAATAAATCCTGTCAGATAAAAACCTTCCTTTTGGCCGATTTATTATCCACATGGAAACCTGATAATTATCCCATATTTATTACAATAATGAGTCTTTAGTGTAGTAAAATATGAACAATAAATCCTGTCAAATAATAAACCTTCCTTTTGGCCGATTTATCATCCACATGGACACTTGATAATTGTCCCATACCTATTACCACATATGAATATAGAATTCTGTCAAACATTAACCTTCCTTTTGGCCGATTAATATCCACATGAATTAAATACTCATAATTATCTTAATATTTAAAAAATAAATTAATTTCCACAAAAGAGGCTACTTTGGCAGCATATTGTAGTCCTTAATAAATTTTAAAATATTAATTATGTTTTAACCAAAAGGTTATAAAAAAAATATCTTTATGTGGGAGTTTCCAAAATTATAACCTTTTGTAACTTTATTTTCCTCATGTTATGTTACCAAAAGAGGACCTTAATTTTGGGATTAAATCCCACAAAAATTTATAAAATAAAACCTAAGGCTCAATAATTTGATATGAAGTTGGCTCTGATGCCGCTTGATAGACTTTATTTAGAATTTAGATTTCATATCAAATTATCGAGAGAAATAAAATAAATAAATGAAATAGCGGAAGCGTACCTGAAGCCATAAAGAAATCAGAGTCTTGATCACTTAGGTTTTGGATCTTCCAAATTCAAGACTAGTTTTCTAAACCAAAGTTCTGGACAATGGGATACCAGAACGAAAACCAGATATGAATTCAGGGACCATAACCTCCATATTTATAGCCTTAGTTCCATAAATTCAATTCCACCCATAACGAAAGAGAATTTATGAAAAGGTATCTACACATTAAATTCCACACTTTTCTCATTAAATTCCACACCTTAATTTATGGCTCATAACCTTTAACTTTAGTAGATCAATTTAATTTAGCCAACCTTATATAATAACATATGATACAATTCCTGATTCATGTATATATTATGTCAATTTCAACAGACAATTCTGAAAAATTAAGGTACCTGATAGTAAGTAATGACAGGTGAACAGTACGACCACCTTCTTAAGTAATTACAAAGAAATCATGCATCTTAAGCCAAAAATGAAGGCAGGAAAAACCATCATTTGCATATGTTGCATAGAACAGAAAAAGCACGACAAAGTTTTACCTCACTGATCAACTTTTATCATAGCAGATGCAGTAGTAACTGCAGGATTAGGTCCACGAGACTCCAACACTTTTCTGTTAAAAAAAAATTAGGTGCTACAAATTCCCCGCCAGTTCTCATTTGTATATTCTCAACCGGCTGACAACATTCTTTAGGAAGTTTTGCATCTAACGGAGAACTATCCTTTCCCTTCTGTTTTATTTCTGGATCATGAGTTCCTAAAGAATTTAGTTGGGACCTCACCTTCTCAGAGTCTCTACTATTGCATAGGCTTAATAGCAGCTTTTTTTGCTTAAACTTGAACTTCTTTCCGTTAGAGACCCTTCCCACTTCGTACTTTAAATGTTGTTTCTCCAAAGAATGCTTTCTTCCATTTTTTATTTCAAGAACTCTAGATATAGTTGGAGCTTTGTCGTCCAATTTCCCAATTTCACACGCTACAGTTGATGAGAGAAATTCCCCTTCTGCGTTATTTACACAGGAAGAAGATAAATCACTTTCACAAACCAAAGTTTAATTTGGCACAGGTGTTGCCTTTAGTTTTCTTGAACGGCCAGGGATCTGCTTTAACTTGACCGAATTCTTTGAAATCCTATGGGAGCTGTTCATTCTGTGATGCAGTTTCCGAGCAAGTTCTTCATCATTTACGTGAAACAGCGTTTGACGCTTGTACAACAGTTTCACAGGAACCTGCTTTTCCATCTTATTGTTTACCGACAAATCTTTTGTTTGGTCATATTTTTCCTCAAACGAAGCTACAAGCACCAGAGCCTTCATAGCAGCGGCTACAGCCGTCGCTGCAACTGCTGCCTTGTCCATCGCCAAGGCTTTCGTGTTGGGTTTATCCCACATTATGCTAAAGAGTGATTGGTGACTTGTATATAGAGCCAATGGAAAAGTCTTATTCCTTAAGCTAGCTTTTGAATTAAGAGGTTTACAACAATTATTATAAGTCCTCTTTGGAAGCCCATTGGACCCAATAGTGGTATCAGAGCCTGGTTGGCTTAGTGTTGTTTGGACACCTTAGATTGAGTCTTATAGAACTTCACTATATGGTGAAGGATAGATGATTCGGATGGGCTAGCCCAAATTTGGATCCTGGAACTTCGCTATATGGTGAAGGAGAGATGATTCAGTTGGGCTAGCCCAAATTAGAGCTTCTAAACTTCACTTTATAATATGTGGGCCTTACGGTGAAGGAGGATGATTCGGTGGGCTAGCCCAGATTAGAGTCTTCTAAACTTCACTATAATATGTGGGCCTTACATGTGGTGAGGGAGAGAGAGATGATTCGGATGACATAATGTGTGAGGGGAGAATTGTTGAGTTTATCACATATCATGTATAGAGGTGACTCGTAACTTGTATATAAGCTAATGTGAAAGCCTTATTCCTTAAGCTAGTTTTTGGATTAAGAAAAAAGACTCATAACACTTATTACAAGTCTCATTCCTCATAACACTTATTACAAGTCTCGTTTGAATGCCCATTCGACCCAACACTTTGTAGCTGCCGCAACCTGGGCAGTAACCTTTGCTGCAAATTTTGAAGCTTCAAGGATCTCATCAAGAATAATATTACAGTCCTTAATGTCAATACCCACTTTATCAAAAAACATAAGTGTCAATTAATCTACTAGAGCACATCAAATAAGATCGAACTCAACCCTCCAAAGAAAACCTGGTCACCAAGTGTACCCGACCAGCAAGCAAAGCCCAAACAACACAAGCCGCACGACCACGGAGGCAGAGTACAATCTTGGCCCACTCGTAGACCCCTTCGATGTTGGGTGTGTCATTACAGAAGTGGTCGACGGGGGTGCGCGGGGGAGGGAGAGCCAAGAGTGCCGAGGAAGGCGAAGGGGTTATCGGGGTGGTGGTGGTGGGCGGGGTCGGAGGCGCCGGTGAGCTCGACGCTGACATCGATGATGGCGTCGGTGGGGCGAGGAGAGGGGAGTAAGGGGGCGGCGAGGTCAGCGGCGCCAGAGCGATCCTTGGTTGTCGGTGGCGGCGGGGTTAGCGCCTAGTAGTGCGGTGGAGGGTGTCCGCAGGCGACGTAAAGGCATTGGTCGGACAGATGTCGGCAACCTATTATTCACGTCAGTTTAAAATTTTGCATATAAAATGATTTCTTGTTGTGATTAAATTGTCCTTCTCTTTAAGGCTGCTCTTTACTCTTGCCGTATGTTTTACCATCCACAACTAATATTTTGTATTAAAAAAATCAGTAATTGATTTTCTGTGTTTCTGTCAAGCTCATATATGAAGTAATTAGAGTTCAAATTAAATAGTCATACGACGGGTTAATATTATTGCTGGACAATTAAACCGATTTAGAGATTTACTTTTAAGACCCTGCGGGCATTTCTTCCATCTTTATTTTTTTATATGAGTGATATGTTTAATTTATAGCTTTTATTTGTTGAGTTAGTCACATGTTAATTCTGGGAGAGACTAGTGATTTGTGTATAGAGTTCATGCACTTGATTTTGTTGGGGAGTTTTCCCATATACATGAAGTGGTTTCTCGGCAGAGTTTTGCCCGATCAAATGATGCAATTTATTAATCATCTTAGCTACAACCATTTAATTTCTAATTTTATGTAACAAAGGTTGTGTTTTGACATTTAATTTTGCTTATCTAAATACATCACCGTTTCTCATTAGAGTGTAAGATTTGTTCTTTATAAGTTCTCGACGGGGATTTATATTCCTGTTTGTGTTTCAACTTTGAACCGAACATATTTGTATATCTTTGAATTCCAAAAACCAAACTTGTGTAGATTTTACTTTGACCATCTACTCACGAGTGAGCCCCTCCAACTCTCTCCAAAGACGCAACCTTACGGCCAAGCAAGTTATAAATAAGAGTCAACTAATAAACAAATTTAGATCATCTTACTCACCTTAAAAGTATCTTGGTAGTCACAAGACCACCACTTATTTTTCTAGCAATAAGAAGTTGCTTCTAGCCAAATGATAGAAGTAAGAACACTTATTTTTGGCACTCTTACTTGATATATGAAGATAAATAAAAATAGAAGGAAACAGCATATAGGTGGGAGAAGGCATGGTGGAGGCCATGTCCGCGGTCATGTCCATCACATTTTGCTCGATTAAACTGTTGATGGCACGGCGAGCCCTCTTTACATGACCGACTCCCAAACCCTCCAACCCGTTCGACGGCGGCGGGGGAGGGGAGATGGGGAGCCAAGCACTGCACGCTTATAGGGCACTGCTGAGGGCGACGAGGAAGTCATTCGCGGGCGACGCCTTGATGCTCAACCAGTCGGCCGTCGAGGTTCGGAAGAAGTTCGAGGAGAACCGCGGCGTGTCCTCCCCTGCCCAGATCACCGACCTCTTGGAAGAAGCTCGGGAGGCCTCCCATTTCATCTCCAACATGATCGTCCAAGCCAAGCTCAACGATCGCGGCGGCTACGGTAATCGCTCGCTCCTCCTCTCCTTCCTATAACAATTTGCATCTTTTTTTATTTCCCCATCTTCGATTCGATTCAATTCGAATTTGTAGGCCTAATTTCGTCGATGCGGTTGTTTTGGTTGTGATTCTTATTGTAGAGATGAAGTTGAAAAAAGAGCACGCCGGAGCGACGTTTGAGATCCCCACCGAAGATATCCTTAAAAAATCTGGGTAAGGGACTTTCGCCGTCTTCGTTATTGAGTAGTTTGGTGCGCCAACTCTCGGTTTTGGGGAATTTTGACGGCTTTATTTCCAGGTATTGAGCTTATGATGAGTAAACGTTTTCTATAGAATGTGACGGGAGAACGAAAAAGAAGAACCACTCTTTTGTAATTGATAGTATATGCCATGTTGAATGTTGATTAGATAGGAATGGGCAGTAATCAGTTTTTAGATCTTGCACTCTTGATATCCTGGGTAATGTGGAATAAGATTGATTGTACGCCTTGTGATAACATTGATCTGCAGATGAATGCTTTTTTTTTGTATGGAGTCCTGTTTTTTTAACATTGTTCTGCAGATGAATGTTTTGTTTTTTTTTTTGTATGGAGTCATGTTTTCCTATCTATTTCCAAGTTGATCTGGAGTGGGTGAACCGTTCAAGGATCCCCAATGGCATTGGGAGTAAACAAGTTTGTGGTTGTAGAGATATAACCAGTGTCCATGTCATGTATGGTGTATAAAACTCGAGACTTATATTTTGTGTTAGTGAGAACTTGATTTCCTCCAGCTCACTTTAAAGCCAAGGTCGTCTATTTTTATATTTCGTTTGCAACCTCGTCTGAATATTGCAGAATGTTAATTTAGATGGTCCATTCTGTTAAGCCCGATCACTTCTTAGCTTCTGCTACATATAGAATACAGGACATGTCCGTGATACACGTATGTAAACAATAAACTTCTGTGTATGCCATAGTGGTTCTGATAAGTGATCCATCTATCTATCCTGAAAGCCATTATAGAATTTTATGCTCAGTAAACTGTTCAGAGCCACACTTTTTGGGTGTATTTTCTTTGATTAATTGTTTTAAACTATTTACTTTTGTTTATTCGGTCATTTTATGGTTGGATTGCATAATTTTCCTCGAATGAGCATATTGTACTTTGTGCATATTTGCTCGCACTTTGTGTCCTGAAGGTCCCCTCTTCTGCTTCCTTTCTCCTGTAAAACAATGCATCTTAGTCTCCCGTCTCTCATTTCTTTGTTTGCCACAAAGCTGTGGCAACTGAAACTTCAATTCCGAATATTCCCATTTTTCCATTATAAATCTGCCGTATTTATTAATTCTCTTATGAAACACTCGACTTGAGTATAAAACTATTCATGTAATTGTTTAAAAAACCATTCTTCAACCTCCATTGTTGCCATTGTTTGCTGTTTATATTTTGTACGTACTAGTCTAAATCTTTTTCAACGTTATCTAGTAATAGTTATCAATTGGGCTGATCAGTTTGTCGGTTTGGTTAAAATCAAATCGAATTACTTATCCAATTAACCTAGTTGAAGTAGTTAGGTTAATGATATAAAAACCAAACTACCATTGCTAATCAAACTGACTAAATCGAATTAATTTGGTTTATTTGGTTTTAACTGAACTTCAACCAAACTAATTAAAATAATAAAATGATGTTTTTTATCATTAATTATTAATTTTTAAGTGTTTACTATAATTATTATTAAATTTTATTTAATAAATAAAGAATTGATAGTGCATATTTAGAGGTTAATCTTGAACTTATCTCGAAAATTTACATAAAGAAAGTTCTAATTTGGGCATTTATTATATATTATGATGAAGAAATTATACAAAGGCACGCATATAATAATAAAAAAAGTGAAAGAACTAATATAAATAGATTTTTTATTTATTGATTTATTTGGTTTGATTGGTTTTGACTAAAAATCGATTAAACTGATCGAAATAAGTTTGGTTGATTTTTTATTTTAACTAAACTACAACCAAATCGAACGAATCAAACTACCATTATAAGTTTAGTTCGGTAGGTTTGATCGTTTGATCGGTTAACAAAACCATGTTCACCCCTAATTATTGACGTGAAATAATTCTTATATGATAGTGTTACCATTTGGTGTCTTCCATTTCTCTTGCCTGCCAACCGGAACAATTTTGATTAACGAGAAAATAATACACGGTTAGCTAATATGCGAATAAATCACTAGGCATACGATAAAGAATAGAAATCTACCACAAGAACAAACATTGAACAACTTGCAAAAATATTGACAAAATAATGAAGTAAATAGAGATGAGTAGAACAAGTCCGTGTAAGTGTTGTAGAGATCAGTATGATACATCTTCAACAGTAATCATTTGAACCGATTTTGGCTCCTCCCAATGGGGACGCCGACGTCCCCATCGGAGTCTCCATCGAGACGGGACAAAAAAATTTCTTATCATTTAGTTATATGCACAAGCGCAAAACATCTACTTGAAAAAAATGACTTTTTTTATAAAGAATTGTCCGTATAGCCGGATGCCCCACAAAAAAGGTGTATGATTAAAGATGTTTCACTGGCATATGAGGTTGCAACATGTCTGCGAGAAGACATAACAGTGAAGGGAATAATTGAGGGAATTTAGTTTCGAATTTGTTCCAAATTCAGCTACTCCCATAAATGTATTAATTTTATTTGAACGATCTTTGCTTAGCAAAAGTTTTATCAGTAAATTACCAACCCCGGGAATCATAATCCCTTCTCATTTTTTCAAGGTTATCAAAAGAGGGTGACTATTAAATTACTATCATCATGGTTCATCTAATTTGCAGTTTGCAGTAAAGTAGCAGTTTGTTGTTTTATTCGATTGAGTAAAGTAGCAGCTGGTAGATTATGAAGAAGCTAAATGTTGATCTTTTGACCTTGCCTACTGATTTTTTTTCCCATTGCTCCAGTTAATGCTATTATTAATATTTTTCTTATATATTCTTATATCGTGATACAAACATGCCTGAAAGACTTTCATGTATGGAAGTTGAAAAACGAAAAGGCCACATTATAAAAAGATATATGATCAAATAAGAAGATCACTGTCATCCACCTTATCGGGCCAACACACTGCTGGTTTTTTATTATTCCCGTGGAGGCGAAGACAGCAAAACGCGGGAAAGCAAGAGGACGTTCTTGGTCGCTACTTATAAGCAACATTGGAATTTTCATTGGTGAATGAGGAAGACGTGCAGAATATGTAGCACACTCAATAATTTCCCACTACGTGTAAACTATGACGTTCGTCTTTCCTCTTTATTCATTCATGTGCTTCTCTCAAAAGAGTCGATCAGAAAGAGACAAGAGCTTGAAGCTTGTTCCCAATTGTAAAAAATGGTGACCAAAACAATGCTTTGGGCCATTTCGAGTCCGTCAACTACAAAATAAAATGATGTTGCAGAGGCCCTACAAATGGTACGTAACTTTCTCAACTAGGAGCTTACCTAGAAAGAAAAGTTGCTCTCTTGTTACCCAAGATCCTCATAAAAACAAATATCATATGGTCTTGACTTAAAATTATTTCAACGTGCAGGTATACACGATCAATATGTAGTTAAGTAGTAGGTAAAGATTATCGTCCCACAAGGAGCAATATAACTAACAAGTAACAATAAAATTTTAGAAGAGTATGCACTCAAAAACTACTTCTAAAAAGAGCATTAAAATGAAGTTCAAATGAACAACTAACAACGACTGAGTTTATAATAATATCAATGACAAAGCAAGTCCCGGAACGTGATTTCCTCTTTTAATCTCTCTATTTCCCTTTTATTAATTCTTTAGATTTATTCTATATTAGGTTAACCATCTAGGATAAAGTTATTTTATAGTTATCTCTCGGCATCATATGAATTATATCAATTTACCCTACCTCTTATCTACTAACGGTGATAGCCGAATATGACAAGACAAAATCTAATCAATTCTAGCATATAGATGCATTAAAAGTATAAGGGACCAAACATCTATGATGGGACCCAGGATGCTCCTCACTCTTTTATAAAATGTATAGAGGTAATCCGATGTCACCCACCCGAGTCAAAATTGGACTAAAATCATAGAATTAGGTGATCAAGCGGGTCTAGTACGAAGAACAAAATAAAGTAACCAACGTTTAAGATAAATTCTAAAGAATAATATAAAAGCTTAATAAATTAATAAAAAGGTTCCATCAAATTCTAATAATGAAAAACTACTCCATTTATCGAAATGAAATAAAATTTAAAACAATATAAAAATACTTGATCTTGAAAAAGAAAAATTACAAAGAAGAAGATGAGGAAAAAAGTCAAGCTCTGGATGATCTTTGAATTTGCTTGTTCATTAAAATTTTTTATATTTTTTATCTTCCAATGTTAAATGTTCTAATTTTTTCACATTGAATAGAATTGCTTGTGTGTCTTCAAGTAGTCTCGCTTCATAAAATTATCCTCGTATTTCATACAAAAATTTCAAAAATAAGAAAATTTTAAAAAATAATATAAAAATACCCAAAATTCATAATATTTTTACTTAGAACTTGTAATTGCATTAGGAATATGAGGGAAAATATAAGTATAGTTACAAGTGATCGGTCTCCTTGTTAATATGAGATAAGCATTTGGTAAGATTTTCTAAGACATTCATATCGTCATTATTTACTGTTCAATCTTCGAGTCTTCCGATCAGTATTAGAATGAAAATGCTGTTTCATGATCAATGTGTATTATTCATTGTACAGAATAGTTTGTTGATTATGTCTTTTCGTTTTGGGTTTGTTAAGATGTTAATCATGGTCTAATGGCCATGTTGCAAGCTCCTCCTCTTGCGGGTTACCTAACATGCGGTCATGTCTTCTTCCTCGTGCTGTAATGAAGGTTGGCTTCGGTGCAGGTGTGAACCTGCCTTGTGTCTTGCCTGTTGATACATCCGATCCATCAACAATGGCGATTAAAAGGCCATTGCAGACTTTTGCTGTTAGGTAAAACAAATTGAAGCGATTTATAGTTTGCTTGACTTTTGGCCATCAATTGAGAAGTAATTGGTGGACTGGTTATGCTTTCCATATCCTTGAGATAGATGGGTAAGCCTTCAAATGCAATTTGAAGGACTAATCAAATCTATAAGTATTTCTGTCCGGAGGAGCATTGAAAATTCTCTTGCCAGCCGTCATAATTATGATTTAGCGATTATTTTCAATTTTCAATTGAATTTGCAGCATTAAATTACGTATGAAAGCAATATTTTTTAATGATTAAAAGGTTGACCAACTTTGAGGTTGATTAGACAAGATGTTATCGTTCGTTTTGTAATATTAAATAAACAATATGGTCTTCAAGATCAATGGTCGAAACTTATTATTGCACGCTTAAATATATATATTAACTTTGATCAATTCATCCGTTTAAAATAACTTATTGTTTCATGAGTTTTTGTTTCCCCAAACAATTTGTACAATTATGAGTTGGTTTTAACTCTGTATATTTATCGAAAGATCTAATTAGAGGTAGTACTTACTAATAATATATATATATATATATATACATACAAGAAGCTAATTCGAGTTGATTGCAATTTTCACCGTCATTTCCTTGAGCAACCATTGAGATCAAATCAACACAAAGAAAATGTCATATAGTACAAATTAAACAATGCCCTTTTTTCATAAACCAACATAATGGCGAGGAAACCGGTTGAGAAAATGACATAGTTCAGGTCAAAAATGTAGTCATTCGCAGTTAATTAACCCTTTAAGAGGATTAGTTAATGACAACAACACTAATTTTCTCCACCATTATATTATATGTCTCCATTAATATATAATTAATAAAGTAGAGAAATTAACAGAAATACTTTTCCAACGTTTGTTTTTCAGTGTAAAACTGTCTATGACCTGTGCTACATTTTTATCACGAAAGAATCACGTTGCAATTCCAACGTCTGCACAGTGCTACATACTTTTAAATCAATCATCATCTTCGTCAAGGAATTAATTAGTTTATTAAATTAACAATTGACATCGATCACTGTTTTTCACGGCTCCGACTTGCTACAGAAGACATGATGTAGCGAGTTATCTATTGGTCCACATAAGTTATGCTTTTTCTCACCTAAGTGCTTTTTTATAAATTAATTATTTAGTTGGCTAACAAAAGTTAAATATATCGTTTAAGATGAAAAAATTAAAGTCTACGTGCAGCATACTTGCTACAGTGTGTTTGTCGGAGCAAATAACGCAACAAATCTTAGCTGTTTTGCACTAACTAAATTATTGTTAAAAAATATAATAAAATGGTGCAAAATATATTATAACTTGCCCGGTGATCAGTCCATTTCTCGTGGTCATTCCACATATGATGTGATCCTCATACATCGTGTCATCTGTTCAAGGTTGAAACCTTATACACATCAAAAAAGAAAGTTAATTACTGGTGATTGAAAGGACATGATGTGGGTATATACGTGGGTGCTAGGCGATGTCAATTCATTAATGACAATATTATGCATGTATATTTTGGAAAATAAGTTAATTACCGGTGTTTGAAAAGCATCAACATGGAAATAGCCAGTTAGACAAAAAATGCATTGGGTTCGCGTTCCAATAGCATTTGATTAGAGGCTTGACTCACTCACTTGAGATAAATTATAGGAAGCATTAATTAATCAGATTTGACGATAAAACCCAAATTGGTCAATCTATAAACTGTCGATCCAAAATGTGTCAATTCCTCAACATATTAACACGTATACACCCCCGCCCAGGCGCCAACTCGCCCGAATATTTCTCGAGGAGGATGCCAAATATGCCCCTACTTCTTCCCTGAAACCTCAAAACTACCATTGCCTTCACCACAAACCTCCCCGCCAGCGTAACTACCGGAATTACCCCTATCCATCGAGCTTCACTCGTATGTCTAATAGGCCTATTCTCGTCATTTCAAATGCCCGCCCATCTTCTCCATTATAAACGAACACGACCAAATTTGCGACGACTGCTCACGCCGGAGTCGCCGTCGCCAACTTTAACCTCTTGCATTCTCTCTTATTGTTGTCGCTTGAGCTTCTGATATGAAGTGTTGATCGGAGAAGAAGCTGTTCGCCGGTGTGGTTTGGATCGTTTTGATTTGCATTATCTCTTCTTATTTCTTTGCTGTGGTTTCTGATTTGCGGGTGAGGTGATTGAGCAGGTTTTGGGATCGGAAAGTGGGAGTCTTGGGCGGCTTAGGGATGGCTTCGTACCGTTTTCCGAAAGGAGCCCACGAGAGGTCGCCGCCAGTGACCATTGCCGACGACTCCACCGGATACTCGCCCAAGCCGCCGAAGCCATGGCTCGCTGTACCCCGCCCCGTCCGCTACCTCCTCCGCGAGCAGCGCCTCCTCTTCGTCCTCCTCGGCGCCACCATCGCCACCCTCTTCTTCTCCCTCGCCCCGTCGACCTCCTTGCGGACTCAAGCCGCCCGGTTTGTACCGGCGAGGGACGAGCTAATGTCGTCGTCGGCGGCGGTGGCGCAGCGGTTATCGTTCGAATCGTCGCTGACGGGGCTGGCGGCGGGCGGGATGAACCCGGGGGAAGATCCCGCTGGGGTTGAAGAGGAAGGGGCTGCGGATCGTGGTGACCGGCGGCGCTGGGTTCGTCGGGAGCCACCTCGTGGACCGGTTGATGGCGCGGGGGGACAGCGTCATTGTGGTGGACAACTTCTTCACGGGGAGGAAGGAGAACGTGATGCACCATTACGGCAACCCTCGGTTCGAGCTCATCCGCCATGACGTCGTCGAGCCGCTCATGCTCGAGGTCGATCAGATCTACCACCTCGCTTGCCCTGCCTCCCCTGTTCACTACAAGTTCAACCCCGTCAAGACCATCATATCCTTTTCTCTTTTTTTTCTTTTTCTCCCCATATTCAAGATTTGATTTTTCATGTTCAAGTCGATTTGCATTATTATTATTATTATTTGATTCATTTTTATTTTATTGTTGATGAAATGGGTTGATTGCGAATTGGAAAGAAGGGTGATCCTTGACATTGTTTCGAGTTTTTCCTCTTTTTTTTCGGGGGAAGGCACAAGACGAATGTGGTAGGGACTTTGAACATGCTGGGGCTGGCCAAGCGGGTGGGAGCTCGGTTCCTGCTCACCAGCACCAGTGAGGTCTATGGCGATCCTCTTGAGCACCCCCAGTCGGAGACTTATTGGGGCAACGTCAATCCCATTGGTGGGTTGATTCTTCCATCTCCTCTTTTCCATTAATCAATCAATGCTCTTCGTGATGGAGAGAACTAGAAACGCATGCATTGTAGCTTCTTCTTTTTTCGATTTCTTGTGATTTCAATTTGTTTTCCCAATGGATGGTGTAGGTGTTCGGAGCTGCTACGACGAAGGAAAGCGAACGGCCGAGACCTTGACTATGGATTATCACCGTGGAGCAAACGTTGAGGTTGGTTGACAATGGGAGAGCTTACAATATGACGAGGCATGCAGTAAATAATGTAGGGAAGATGAGTTTGCTGATTGGCGTCACTTTGCAGGTGAGGATTGCGAGGATCTTCAACACATATGGCCCTCGGATGTCCATCGACGATGGTCGCGTGGTCAGCAATTTTGTCGCCCAGGTTCCTACTCTGACGTTTCATATATATATATATATTTCTGTTTTCCTGGTATTCATGATTTCATGGCGGACATAGAAATCATAATTTGGTTATACATGGCTTTTTCTATTGAGAATCAAATAACTGTCGGAGAGGCTTTAGTTTTACTGAGGAAAGTCGGAATCGAGACTGTTATATTTTGTTAAGATGGTCGAAGTTCTCTCTGCCAGGCCTTGAGGAAGGAGCCATTGACAGTGTACGGAGACGGCAAACAGACTAGGAGCTTTCAATATGTCTCTGATTTGGTGAGTGTAGTCGAGTCACATAATAAATGTTTTGACTGCCGCTCTTTTTTAACATTTTTCACTGTTGAGAACTGGGTTTTGGTGACAATCAATCGTTAGCAGTTGATGTACTGCCATCTGCCTGCAGGTGTCAGCCGTCAGGAAGCAATTTTCGTTTTTTTGATAAATTAAAACATTATTTTTTTCTGATAAATGAAGTCTCGCAGGTAGAAGGGCTCATGAGATTGATGGAAGGAGAGCATGTTGGCCCCTTCAATCTTGGCAACCCCGGTGAATTCACCATGCTCGAACTAGCCAAGGTAGGTATATGTATATAATCACACATCGGCCCGAACTTTATCCTAACCATTCTTTATTAACAAAATTTAATTAAGATAAGGAACGGGCGATTGAGAATGGCGAAAGTTGCAGGCCAGTTTGTAGTGGACTTGGACTTTTTCTGAGCTGTTCTTTTTCACCGCCAGTTTTGGGACCAATGGGCCAAGTCTAAGGTCTCAAGGAGAAAAGTCTTTTTGGGTTTTTTTCCCGTCATTGGTTTGTTTTCATCCATGGGTCGCTGTCCCCAACTGTTCTCGAGTCAGTTCTACCTGAGCTTTGATAGAAACATTATTAAATGTGTAGTAAATTGGAAGGGAGGCGGCTGGCTTGAGAGTGATAACGATGGTACTGAGGGGTGGGTGTTGGGCGGTGCAGGTTGTCCAGGATACGATCGACCCAAATGCCAGAATTGAGTTCCGGGATAACACAGCCGACGACCCGCACAAGAGAAAGCCGGACATCTCCAAGGCCAAGGAGAAGCTGGGGTGGGAGCCCACAGTCCCTCTGAGGAAGGGCCTGCCTCTCATGGTCAATGACTTCAGGACCCGCATCTTCGGCGACCATAGCAAGGCTGGCGGCAAGGCCATCTCGGTATGATCGCCCCTCTCCGTCCTTGCCGTCCAGTTAACCCCGGCGACGGCGATAACTGGTCATCAAAATGCAGGCTCGTTCTCGTTTTAGAATCACAGAGATAAAGGATGAGAAAGTAGTTTGGATCCCCTTCACATCTCTTGTTAATTTGTTTTGCTTCATGTAACTTAATTTTGTTGTCCTTTTGTTCTATGCTCCCTGGGCTTAGCAAGAACATTTTTTATGGGTTTTGGTTTACTTAATTATACAGTTTATTAGAAATAAAGATGTCCTCAGGCTACTAATTGTATTGTTCCCCCCGCTCTTCGTGCTAGAAATATGGTAGTTTGTGCTTCACTAGAAAATTAGGAACATGAAATGACCAGACTTGACCATTTTGATAAATTATAGGAGCACAGGATCAGGCAGCACACAATGCTGCTCCATGATCCTGAATGAACTAAACAGCGAGGTCATCGCTAACATAATTTTATAAACTCTGATACGACCCAATATAATGTAATGGTATTACTAAATTAATTCGTCCCCCGTCTTCCCACCCCAATGCTACGATTTGAGTTATCAGAGGAGCTGGTTGCAAGGTCATTGACATCATCTACGCATCTCCAGCAACTGGAGGTGGCTCGAAGCTTGCCCCAGAGCGTGTCGATGGCGTCGTAGTCGTGGTGCACTGCGGTCAATGGCACGGCCATTGGTGCTCGCTCGTCGAACCATGCGATCACGTCGGAGATGACCCTGTTCACATTCTGGTCAGGCTCGCCGGCGGTGAGGGAGTGCCACATCTCCGGGTATATCTTGATGGACTTGTCGGTGCTCCTGGCCAAGTGGTAGAGGGTCTTGCTCACCTCCGGATCCACCAATGTGTCCTTCCCCCCATGTAGCACTAGGAATGGAAATGTTATCTGTTCAGTGTTCAACACAATTCCTGTTACTTGGGAATAAAAAACGACAATCTCATCTAATAAATAAGTGGGGTTGAATGCACGGCTAAAAACTCCTTTTAGAATTTGAATATTCATTTTGCAAATGTTCAAACCTCGGGCAAAGCTTCCTCTAGGTACAGTGCAGTCCTATACAGCACCCCCCAGTCCTCAGTCTGAACTTTCCATTGCAAATGAGTTTGTTTGATTTCACCTGAAACAAATCAGAGGAGATCACCCATCCATCGCACAGAAATATTGAAGGGTAAGTAAGTTGGTGATTAATGTTACATATATGAGCTTTCTTTCTGTGTTTTAATAGCTGATCCGAGGACAAAAAACTTCTGATCCACCTCTTCCCGTTTGAAGGGATCCTTGAAGCCTTGTTGAATGAGGTTCTTGACAGGGCAGATTTTCCAATTGGGTACCACGTCCTCCACCTTGCACATTATGTTCATCACCACCTTTGGTAGCAAGAGGCTTTTAGATACCTGTCGACGTTTCAATTATAAGAAATCAAGTTAACCGTGTACTTAGAAAAGCTAACTAAAAAGTCAATAGTTGTCTAATCCATTTTTCATTTGATCAATCACATTGGATCCAACGTCCCCTCCGATTCCTTAAATTTTCTGGTGGAAGGAGTAGCAGCTATAAATAGTTGCCGAAGTTGTAACAAATTACCTTGCACATTGGAGCTACAAGAACTCCTCCATTCCAGAAACTGGGATCCTTCCTGTGCACGAGGACAGCAACTGCTGCACCCATTGATTCTCCATAGAAAAATCTCCCTTTGTCCCTATAGGCCTTTTCCTCTGATCCCAAAATACAACAACACAAATTCCATAATTACACTACTATTACATTTAATACATAAAAAGTTTAGTTTCTTAAAAAGTATCATTTATCTGATTTCACAAGTTTAGGCTATTTAAAAAAAGGTAAAAACTGTGATGAAGATATCAAATGGTACTGCAAATCGATTTGAAGTGGTCTTCACAATCATCAACCACGTAATCAAAGTTGTCGATATAACAACGACGGCCTTTGGAGCGACCATGGCCTTCATAATCCATTGCAAACACCGCATATCCTGCTCCTCCAAGCTTCAATCCACAGACTGTTCATGTAATTATATCCAATATTACTAATTAGATACCACAGCAATCCACACGAAGAGCATTCAACTCAGATCATCAGTATCTGCTAGCACGTATATAAACAATGATAATTGGAACAAAAATGTATATATTAACTCGCCTTTCATGTAGCCACTGCATTCCATGCCATACCCTTGCATTGAATAAACACGAACAAAGATTTCAAAGAAGGAAAACCAAATTGGCTGATCACTTAAGAATCAACTAGAGACGAAGAGATCATATATAGGATATTGCACGAACCATGGAAAAGGAAGACGAGAGCTTTGATTGGTGCCTGCGGAATCCAACTGCATGTAAACAGACTCGTACCTCTACTGTTCTTTATGAACATCTGCAAATAAGTACCATATATCAACACATGATACATTACAACTATTTGCACACCCAGGTCAGATCAGATGGCTCTTAGATTTGTTATGACACAGAATTTAACCACACCTCTTTATAATTTACGGGATACATATTTTTGTCTTCAAGAATATATCCTACTCCAACTCAAGAAGAAGCAGCAGTTAAAAATAGTCTGGCAAGAAATTAAACTACACGAAACAATTGATGGGCCTTCTCCCATCCCCTGCAAGAAGCACTAGAAGAAGTCTTCCATGGGGGGAAGAGAAGAGGGGTAGGAAGGAGAAGGATGAAGTTGAGGACGAGCAGGGTCAGGAGAGATAATTTGCCTCGGCTAGTGACGAAGTTACCTTTTCTAGATGTGATACACGCTGGCTGGTTCCAACAGGCAAATAAACACTAGTTTGGGAAAAGAGCGGTTATCTACAAACGGCCATAGAAGTTTGCCGCGGGGAAGAAACTGAAATTATATAGGATATATACGGGTGGTTCATGTTAGAAGCCTAACCCAACCGATTGTCATAATAACATAAGCAAATATGAACATCCATGTTATATAATTTTGGCTAAAATATAACATAACATGGAAATTTCAAAACAATCAATCTTTAATATATTATGTATAATAAAAAGTAGTATTGAATTAAATATTGTTTTCAAATTAGTATAATTGCATCAAATAAAAATACAAAATAATCATAATTACTTCTAAGTGGCTCTCTTATGCGTTATTTTCTACATAATTAAATTTCCCAAGAGATTAAAAAAAAGAAAAACTTTTTTTCATTTAATATTTAAGCTGAGAGCACACGGGTGATCTACTTAAAAATAATAATTAATTTAAACACATAATATATTAAACATATATTGATTAGTCTATAAAACATACAAATACGTAGCATTTTTAGCAAAATTTGACTATTTAAACTTATTTTTTATATCATTTAAATTTCTTTCGTGTCCTGAAACTTCAAAATTTTTCTAAAATCTGTACGTCCCATATACCACTAAAATATGGTAATTGGGTGCATAGAATATTCCATATATGAATCATCCCTAAAAGAGTATTTCATACATGAATGTAGGCTCTTTGGTATACAATGAATTTGGTGGATCAAATATAGATTGTTATATATAGGATAAATAAGAGAAAACATATATTTCAAATGAAACCTAAGACTTTGAGAGAGGACAATACAACGAAGATCAGCCATAAAAGTATAAAGTATGCAGATGTAAGCCAGGCCCATATTCGTGGTCCGCCTAGCTCGGCGCCTATTGTGAGCCGCCTGAATACCAGAACTGCAATACAACCCGCCGAAGTGACAAAGAAAACAAGAAGGGAAAAGCTCAGCCCTGCAGCGTTCTCAACTCGCAATGGCTCCCCGTATGCAATGAAGTTGTACGTTGTATCGATCAGCCAAGGAACACCAATACCCACATAAATGTTAACCGAGTTGCTGTAAAGAATCAGGGGGGAAAAATAATCACTATGGGGACCAGAAGTTGAGCATCAAAATTGAAGCTTTGTCTATGAAGCTGATCTAACATTTTAAGTTTTTGGATTTTTTATTATAAGTCGGTCGCAGATCTGAATGGAGTTGAGTTTTGACTCGAAGAATCATACCTGCAAGTGATATTTGCAATAGCTGAATCAGCTGTAATTTGGCGTTCAGCAGCAATTTTACTTGCAACTAAGTCCGGCCAGGAGGTTCCACCAGCTAATGCCGTAAATGCTATGACATAAGGATTAATCCCTATCATGCAAATGTGAAACATGTAAGATTTATGCAGATATCTAAAAACAGTTGTATATCACTAATTATCACTGACAATAAGGATAATAAGACTTGACACCAACTCAGTTTGAAATTCAAAAACCATGCAACCTGAGTTTGCCCTCAGCTTAAACATTTATCACACCCTGGGTGTGTAGGAGGTAATTTTCAAACAGGGGTGCAAGTTACATCATGCTCCTTACAGGAGGTGTAAGCTGTTCTTAAAATAACTTCACAGTAGTTCTGTGTCACACTCACTCTCAGCCATCTTAGGTCCATATAGGTCTAAGCAAGCAGCAGCTGCTGGTTTAGACGTACTCATGCATGGGATACAAGAAAACCTCTAAATTATGCACACTTGACAAAAAAGTGAAAGTCACTTGACGTTTTAATAATGCAGTGAGGATGTTCATGCTTCATTATGAGATTTTCATCTCACAACAAAAAGTAAAATGAACAGTCTGTCCAACGGGATGAGTGCAACTTATGCGAAACAGATGATGCATATAATCGTACTTGTATAACAAATTCATTTAATAAAAATAAAAACTACCTGTAACACAACTTATTAAATCTGTAAGTTTTGTAACAATATAAGCAACTCCACTGATAAAAGCTAAGGAGCAAATAAAGGCAACCCATCCATGAGCAATTTGATAAGGAGGCACAAAAGCAAACATAAACCTCCAAGGTGAAAGGACCACTTTCCACAGGACTCTGGAGGAGAGTAGAAAATGATTGTCTGCTTTAGAAAGATCAGATAAGTCCACCTGATAGTGAGGCAAAAAAACAAATAAAACATTGTTACAGAATTGCGTGTTAGAAATTGTAAATACACTGGAAAGAAACACGAACCCAATTACTTGGGATCAGGTAGACAGTGGCTTGGAATTCAGGCAACACATGCAAAGGTATTGATGGTTTATGCATCAATGTCTCATAGCATGATGAGTCAGAATAGAAGATATCTGAATTCCTAAACAACTAAGACTTCACCTCGCCTAGGGGATGAAAATATTTGCAACAGGAAGGTATTAATGGCATGTTAATCAATGCTTCATAGCATGAGTCAGAAACAGATTCAATTCCATTCTCAATATTTTCTTATCACACTTGTCCAAAAGACTGTTCACAAAAATAAAAATATATATATAAAAAACTATTGGCCACAACTTATAATCGGATAAGCCAATTCTGAAGAGTTCTCACAGAACTTTGGTCTAAAATGGGAAAAGTAAATATAACCTAACTTTAAATTGATATGAGAATAAAAAAAGGTACGTGTTTACTACCACATCCAGGAATTGTTTCTTCCAGACAGAAAATACATTACTAAATTGCTTCGTAGATAATTTCTCATGAAATCCATATACACGTGCTTCTTCCTTAACACCATCTGGCACATTTTGATAAGAACATCCTGCAAAGAAATATTTTCTTAAACGATGAAATGCAGGATGTATATTGCCATAGAAAGAATAAAACAGATAGAAAATAATGCAAGCTCTCGACAAAGAACCAAAAAACAAATTATCCAAAGGAAACTACAACAATAAGATTATTTGAAGATTCTTCGAAGCATAGGTTCCATCAGTCTTACAATCTCTTTCACAGAACACAGGTATCTGAGACACTATAGTGGGAATGTTATTACATACATTTGTACATTGGTCACCGACATAGATAGGCAGGGTATTTTCTCCCTTAACGTTATTTTTTATAACAACCAATACTATCACATGAAAATATTCATAAAGGCAGCATAAAGAAATCCGTCCGTGCTCCCACAAATTATTAGGCATAATGAAATCATGTCTAGTTTAGGATCCACATCTCCAACACCTTTGGTATAAGGTGGAAGAAAGAAGATTCTATCATCTATCACACATGTATGTAGTGATTCTAAAATTGGAACTGGTGTAAGATTACTCACTACCTCCATACACTTCAGAGTGGATGGAGAAAATGTCAACAATGCCTTCAGCAGGTTCAGGAGAGTGGATTTCCTCATTGCACTCATCATTTTTACATTCATTATACAAAACAGATTCATCTGGAACCCAATCATCAGGCCTCTCATCCCGTGGCCTGAATTAAGAATCAAGCCCAAGGTGAACATGGTGATGATAAACAAAGTGGTGCCAAGTCTCTAAAATAATACTCAGGAATAATACAAAGATAGTTGTTAATATCTGAAAGAAAGCATACAGTGGAAGGGATAAATAAGGCAAACGCTTGTCCTGAGCATATGCATGGAGCAATAATAATCCATATTGAAGTACAGTAAGAAGAGCTTCCCAGACAGTAATTACACCTGGAGTCCAGACCTAAAAATGGACAAACCATTCTCTATCAGGAAGTTCAGCTGCTCTCCAAAATGTTCTCATGATTTGTACATTTCATACCTTTAAAATAATGTAGAGCCATGCATAAGCCCAGAAAGACCAAAACAGCTCTACTAACCAAACACCAATGTCTGAGATCTTTTTCATGGTTCCTGCCTTTGGTACTATCACACATATGGCATGAATTGGGAACAGATCAAATGCTGCCGAACCAACTAATGTTCCAGGTCCCAGACCTGTCAAGCACGTGGAAAAAAGAGTGTGCAAAGATATAATCTCTATCAAGTGATAAATAAAATACATTCACACATACAAAAAACACATCAACCCTCCCCCTGCATCCAGAGAAAAATGAAATAAATAAATGATAGGAAAAACATCAAGCCCTTTTACTAGCGATCAGTTGTGATACAGATGACTGATAAAAATACCTTCTTTTAGTGAAAAAAATTGAGAAAATGCCCATACAAACCTCCGGCATAAAGCTGACCAATGTTTCTGATGGCATCTATTGTAGCTAAAGAGATCTGGGGAAAGCTTGTTCCAAATGCTAATAATGTAATATCAGCTATGGCAAAGTTCCAGACCTTTTCGTGCCTGATTATTTCGACATTTGTGTAAGGATCTTTCTCAACAACCTCCCTCGTCTGCTTCACGACATTTTCCATTGATCGAAAAAATCGTGAAGTAATTGAAGATAGCCCAATGAAACAATAGGCAAGACCTAGAAAATACAAGAAAGCACGTAGCCCACGGCCCAAATAGGTCTCGAAGTGAAAGAGTAAGTAGCCTTCACAACTTCCTTGCCACAAAATCCCAGGATTTGTAATTGTGTTTGAATCAACTTGATTATCCATTATGGCCGTTACCCGCTGCACAATTTCATTAACATGACACCTCTTAGAAACATAAAACCTATATCGTAAGTTAAGCAGTATGACACGCATCAATTAAAACATACACAAGCTATAATTCCCTAGCTAATCGAATCATCTAGAACAATAAACAAAATCTCTCCTACATTTTAAAGCAATGTTAAGCATAACGTGGCATCAAAAATCACATACAAACATGCACTCTGAGCTAATTACAGCTGCAATAACAGAATAAAGACAGAACCAGCACAGAGAACCTAGTAAACAATTTAAAATTAGTATAAACTAGTGAAAGGAACAAATTTGGAAAGAAGAAGCAAAACCCAAAATCATAGGGCACTGTAGACTAATTTCACAGGTCACTACAGCTTGTTTCAAGTTTAATCATTAAGGCATTAAAGAAAACAAGCTACTCTGCTACAAATTCACACAATTGCCGTCATTCTTAATCCAAGGATAACAAAAAAATATAAAATAAAAATAAAAATAAAATAAAACATAAAACCATTATATTCACAATAAGAGCGAATCCGAACAAAAAAACAAGAAGAGGCGAGGAGGAGAATGTCTACCACGGGAGAGGATCAGGAGCGTCTCCACTCCCGGAATTGGATTCGAAGAGTTTGCGAGCAAATGCTCCGGCGACAACTTTCTACTGCGGGATGTCGGCGGTGATCGCCGGCCGGAATTTGCGGCGGCGGCGGCGACTCCGACCGACCATCCACGCTGGAGATGTTTCCGATCGCGATTTCTGACAAATCCTTCGGACGGCGTCAGGTGCCGTCTGTGACTACCGTTTACACGTGGAAAGAAAGCCTTATTATTATTATTATTATTATAATATATATATTCCACGTTTAGCCATCTTTTTTTTGTCTTTTTTAAGATATTAACAAAATTATTAATGACGTTAAAAGTAGACTTCATCCTTTAATTTTTTAAAATTTATCATATAATTTTAATAAAAAAGGTAGAATTAAAAAATAATAATTTTTTTGAGTTTAACAGAGCGACAAAGACATATTAATTACAAGTTGTTTTATGGGTACTTCATATTTTATTGAATTTTGAAAAGGCAAAAATTTCGAAAGAACTATTTTATATAATTATATATAATGAATTTTCTTTTTATTTCAAATTATACAATGAGAGACTTTTTCAAAGTTTTTTGTTTTATTTTTTCTATGTATTAGCTATAATAATTCATCGTGAAAAGTGAAAAGAATTAAAAGGTACCATCCTCTAAATAAATTTCTCGCCCTTCTTTACGTAAAAAGAGAATAAATAAATTACCTAAATGTGAATGATATATTATCAGAAGGACGGCATAATTGAAAATGGGAATTGAGAGTAATGTAGAGGATAAAATGTGGAATTGGTACTCAGCATAATTATCATCAGAGTATTGGCAGACGGTGGAAAATAATCTCAAACGTCGTTATAAAAGATCGTCAATATTAAACGTTGAAAAAAAAGTGTGCAAGGAAACATTGTGAGCCATAAAAGAATTGAACGGGGCCCGGCTAGATTTTAAAAATGTACTAGCTACCATGTGTGGAAAAGACCACGTTCTTTCATTTGGCTCAGTTCAATTCATTTCTTACTTCAGGGAACAAACAAATGATTGATGCAGTGTCACCTTGCCTGGGACTAAAAGGATGACTTTGATCATATTCAGTTTTTCATAGATGTGGATTTATCATTTGCTGAAGCTTATTAAGAAAAGATTTAGTATAAGCATTTAGGTAAAAGGTGAAAGTAAAGGTTTCCCCGCTGACTGGACAGGGAATTGATTTTGTAGATGGATGTTTTAGAGGGAGTGATAAACTTGGGAGTCAACCGCTTTTAATTCATGCAAGTTCTGTTTTGGATGCAGAGATTTTGGCGTTAGAAATGGCGAGTTACCAGCTGAAAAAACTGGAAGGAGTACGTGCACGTGCCGGTGTCTTCTTGTTACCGGCTCTAAATTGACTGAAACTTGCACGTGTATATGAGATATCCCAATTGCAAGCTCGCATGCCATCTTTTTTATCCCTCTGCAAATACTAAATATATTCCACAGCTGCAATCCGCCGTTCGGTCTTAGTTGCTTATGTTTAACGCCACTTATTTGTTAATTTTGACTGCTGATTGCCTTATGCGTCCATTTTTATTTTTCCTTTTTCTTACGTCAATTATCATAAAAAATAAAATTACTATGCTTTAAATACATTTGAATAAATAAATATAAAATTATCCTGAGAAATTTTAATTTGATTGTTTATGTGCCTAAAATTTAATTATTTTGTACGATAATTTAGTAGTAAACTTTAAAAACACAACTAATTTCGTGAAATTATTAATTATGTCAATCGTTCTTTTGTTCATACGGTAGAATAAGGAAATGTTCATATTTGATTTATTTTTATTTAATTATAATTGGTTAGTCAAATTCAATCACAAATATATTAGAGGTTTGTCACACTAGATCATTCACTCGTCTACACCCACCCTATTCATGACACTTAGATTTAGGATTGGGCATTTCATATTGGATTTCTTACAAGCCATAAACAAACTAAATTGGATATTAACATTTTGATTCAAATCCAAACCAAATTGAATTAACCAAAATAACTAAAATTTTCAAAACATATTGTCAAACAATATTTTTTACATTAATTATCATAAAATTATTTTATTTTTAGAGCAAATTTTGGTATGTTTAATATGATATATATGGTTTCGAATTACGTCACATTTGATTATGTTGGCTAAAATAATATATAATTTTAATTAACTGATTAAATAAATCTATTTTCTATAACTTGTAATATAATTCAATTATTTGATTACCCAACCAAAGGTTCATTTCAATTTTAGGAGTAATTTAGTTCAATTTCAAGTACAAAATCTGACTATCAAACGTGATTGCTTAATTCACCTCAGTCGGTTTAGAATTAAACTGACCAAATGCTCACCGCCACTCAGTCCTATGTAGTCGCACAGATCCATTTCGACATTAATATCTCCACTAATCGCACCTTACTTAAAATTGACTATTCTTGAGAGCGAATAATTCACCCCTCTGAACAAGGCCACCTTTATTTTTTCAGTTAATTTACCTAAATTTAAAATCTACCTTTTAATGAACCACGCCAGCCACGAGGTAAAATAATTTTTTTTCCAAATACAAAATACACAAAGCCAGTGTTGCTTTTCATAATGTTCCAAGGAATTATTTTCACAATTATCTTTTCCAAGCATTAAGTTCATATTGGAATTTTATCATAGGATGTCGAATTCATAGGATTATCAACAACGCCACCATAAATATAACCACCGTTACCACCACATATTTTCTGCACGAAGACCACATAGTCCCGTAGCTAGAATAGAACAACTAAAGGCTAAGTCGCTAAAGCCACAATGGATCGTACACTTCACCAAAGCCACAGGTCACATTCCTTGTTTGTTTTGTTCTAAACTCGTGGAAAACTGACGTTGACCAATAATCGCTTGAAACACTTTTTCTAGTACATAGTACCGCAGCTCTAAGTGAACAACTAATGGCTAAGCCGCTAAAGCCACAACGGATCGTACGCTTGACAAAACCACATAGGTCGCAATCCTTGGCTTGTTTTGTTCTTTACTTGTAGAGAACTGACATTAACAAATAATCGCTTGAAACACCTTTTTTAGTAAGTTTCCCTTTGGCGATGCTAATAACTACAAAACATACACCATTTCTACAATAATTTGGGCCGCTAGCGTTCTATAAAAGAATAACTTTGATGACGCTGATCGCACGTGCTCTCCCTACACTGCTACACCTTTGTAAGCGGAAGAAAGAATAACTATATATCATTTTTATTTCTTTCCCTTTGCCTTTTTTGTGCGTTTCTCTCTATTACCTTTCTCGGCCCTTCGACCGCCGGAAGCATTTTTGTCATGGGCTTCTTCAGATTTATCCTGGGGACAGACCTCGTCGAATTGGATTGGTTTAATGATGACTCCAGCCTTCTTCACAACCTGATCACAGGATGTGTACATAAGCACATAAACTGAAGTTCACATCAATATTTCATTTTTACCAACTTCAAATTAAAAAACTTACAGATGGTCGATTAAGTGCTCCAACTGATGTAGCAGGGTTGAACTCAGGCCCAATAGGCATTCGGATGCTTTGTTCAAAAACTTCCTTGGACGTATATGGGAATGGCAGTACTTTTGAAAGAAGCTTCTCCGCCTAGGACAAAGAACAAGAAATTTGTCACAGTGAGCTAATTATATTAGAAGAGCAATGGCCAGTTTGCCTATGCCAATGTTCAAAATGACTCACCTTTTTGTCAACCTTCTCTGAAATTATTACATGTTTAAGCTGTGCATCCTTCCTTCTCATAAGTGCATCTTCTCTCTCCTTTTTGCATTTTCGTGCTCCTCAACCATCCATGTAGGTAAACCTTTCTTCTTCTGGATGTCAGTCCACTGGCCCCAACCTGGAAGTAATACAGGCTTTTCTGGCTCAGGAACCTCCTCGTCCAGAATCTTCATTTTATCTTTTTCAAACTCTTCCTCCACATCATCCCCAGCAAAAGCTCTGCGTATAAGATCTTCCTGAGATGGAAGTTCATAATCTGGTCCAGAACCAGATGTTAAAATCCCATCAACCAACATATTTTCGTCATCTGTATCACCGTCATGACCTCCATCCTTAATACGGAAAAGAGAGTGAGTAAATAAGAGGAATGGTATTCCTTCATAATTGATCAGGCAAAGATCAAGTAGAAACACCCTACCATTGGCTCCCGATGAACATCTGCAGATGCAGGCTTGGAAGTTTTGTGCTCATCATTATCCACCTCATTGACATCTTTAAACTGCATTTGTGTCAACAAATTGTGTTAATTACTGAAAAACGCACCTGAAAAATTATAAATGCATTACCTTATGCCACGAATCAGATGCAAATATTGAAACCTCAAACGTTGTCATAGGACCAGGGTTGCAGGCAATGTCACCAATGCTCTGAGAACCACAAGTGAACTTCGTGAATAGAAAGATTTTAGACTGCATAAAAGTACTCTCAATAACGTGGGGGGGGGGGAGAAACACTTTACCCTCAAAATCAACCAACAGTTAAATTATTTAGAATTGATACCTTAAATACAGAATTATGACCATTATCACTTTCTTCAAGAAGTATCTCTGGATTGACCTGAACCTCCTTTCGTACAGCAACATGGTCAATCTTCTGCTCATTATGTTTATCCTCAACTCCAGGCTCTTCCTCATCATCACCATGCACAGAAGAACTTTTTACAGCCTCTCTATCCTTGACTTCTTGTGACAAGCTTTTGTCTTTACCAAAAACCCTTCTACCTTTTGATGAAGCCAATTTGGGGCTTTCAACACCATTCCCACTTTCCAATTTATTTATTTGAATATCATACTCTTGAAGAGCTCCTTCAGCTTCCTCAACAAGTGCTTCTCTTCTCTTTTGCAATCCTCTTACCTACAGTGAGAAAAGTCAGAACATCAAACCTTGAAAAATTGTGCTAGAAGGAAAGTTGTAGACTCCAAAGTCCAAACATCCATAAAAAGTGAAATGCTAGAAGGATAAAGATATTTTTCCCCAAGCTATATTATAATACTGATATATAGTAAACAATAAAATATTCAACAGAAAATATATTGCATGAACCATGAAAATGTTTCTCATCATAAACACTGCAAGAGTTACCATGAAAGGTAAGGACAACACTCCAGATTTTGGTGCTTCACCATCCTCCTTCAGCACTCTCTGTGTTGATTCTTTGGCCTTTTGTATTACGGCAGATGTCTCTTCACCATCTGAACCAGAGTACTCATCTTCTGTGTTGCTACTCTCATCACTGCTGCTGCCCATCGAACTCTGCTTCATGGTCAAACGTTGATGTTTGTGAAGTTGCTCAGAGATTGCAAGTCGGGTGTTCACATCTTGGGTATTTAAGCCACGTTTCATTATCCGTTTGGCCCATTTGGAAGTATTTTTATGTTTCAATCTCATGCGCTCCTGTAATTATTACAAGCAAATAAATAGAATCATTTTTAAGATAATTACAATGGCTCCTAAAGCAAACAAAAAGCAGAAAGCTGGCTTTAACAGAAAAATAACCACCTCTGCACGTTTAAATTCCTGTTTTATTCTAAGTTCACGCACAGCTTCAGAATCTAAGTCATCAAAGGCAGATGCTTCTTTAGACTTATCTTTCCTCAGCAACCTCCTGTAGGTCTTAGATTTTATCTTCTTGATGCGTTTTGCTTTTATCTCATGTTGAAAGAGTAGGCTACGCAATTTTGCAAGACGATTTTGACGGTCTTTAACATCTTCAACAGATACCTGCCAAGAACCAATTGTTCTCACATACTAAGATCTCAAATTTTATTTCTGAAATTCTGAAGAATAAGAGACACACATCATATAACTGACATGGATATCACGCACCATGACTAAGTTTGTCTTCAGCCAAACAAAGTATAAACATTGATATTCAGACAAATAAATTAGCATACCATGCCACAGCTAAATGTTCTAAAACTGGATTTCTAGGCCTTACATTTGAACTAACGAGCAGGATAGTTCATAAAGAAGTCTTAAATGAGGATGATCTTAGCAAAGAGCATATGATGCCACAGGCTTAAATTAGCATGTCATTCCAATAAGCTTGGTTGATCAAGAGACTAGCCAACTTCACTAGGCTCTACACCCATTACCCCTTTTTGTACTAAAACAATTTGAGGAGAAATAAAGTACAATCCCTAAAATTTAACATTAGGCAGATAACAGATTTGTGACAACATGCTGTGCCCATCCCAAAACTTCTGAAAAACAATTTCAAATATGACTGTTTTGGTTAAGATCATTTGCCAGTACATTTTACGTCATAAGGACAAATGAATGCTACATACGGTACCATTACCATACCTCGTTTAGCTCTAGCAGTCTGGCACCATCTTTCTCATGTGCTTCTGCAATCTCCGAGTCACAAAGCAAAGAGGATATCTTTTGCTCAAATTGTGTTCTAGGCTCAAATTCAGATGCAATAGCGCCAACTGTAGAATAACCAACGTCTATGTCTTCATCAAAGAAAACTGTAGGAGCTTCTCTATTACGCTTAACTAAAGGTTCCCACTTAGTGATATCTTTCTTTGACTGGTCATAAGCAGCTTTCCTTTCCAGTCTCTCGCGCTCAGACTTTGGAAGAGGAGCATGCAGGGCCAAAGAACGATTTTCCAATTGATGCATTCTCTTTCTAAGTTTGCTGTAAACCGGCTCCCCATGAAGGGGATCCAAAAGATCATGAATTGTAATAGGACCAGACAAAGCTTCATGATCATCTTCAACTTCTGCAGCTGCATCGGACGTAGCATTCCTCCTCCTTTTCTTTCCTACATCAATGTTTTGCGTAATTAGTTACCGTTGGCATTGAAAAAAATTTAAAATAGGGAACTACGCAAAATCCCAACCTTGAAAAGCTTCGGTGGGCATCCCAGTAATATCGTGAAGCATCCTCGCGTGCCTCTCATCCTTCTCTAAATCCTCAGCTTCCAATTTATCACTGTCATCCAATTCGTTGTCAGATCCGTCGTCATCGTCCATATCTGATGACACATTCTCATCCTAAAACAAGAAGGTCATATTGAATCCTTACATAAAAACGACTTTACAAGAACAAGATCACCCCCCACCCCACCCCCCTCGTCTCTCGCTCTTAGTGCATAGAAAAGACAATCCAACAAAGTGCTAAAGAAATCCAATTTTAGCGTTTCTTAGTAAATAGAAGGCAATAAACATATATAGCAGACGAAAGGGCAGCAAAAGCAAACCTCAAAATCATCAGGAAGCTCATACTCTAGATTATCCACAGAATCGAATCGGCGATTCTTCTTCGACTCCTCCTCTGCAACAGACTCGTCGTACTCGTAGACATCTCCTCTAGCCGATACATCCCCCACCTCTTCGCCGGAGGAGGCCTCGTCGCCGCTGCCCGCCGGCTCCGGGTTGAGACGGTCGAGCTCCTTCCGAAGAGCGGACGGCAAACGGGGGCCTCTCTTCGCCAAATTTCTCCCGCCACCATTTTCCGAGCTTAGGGCTCTGCCTCGGCGCTTTGGTGGCGCCTTGCCGGGGTTCTTCGTCTTCCTCTCAGTTGGCTTCGCCATTTCCTCTCTCCGGAGTGGGTAGCTCAGGCGGCGATGGACGAAAACGGACTCCGGCACCGAGAGGCAGAAACCGTCGCCGGCGTTGAGGGCGGCGCCGGGGGCGTTGACGAGCGAGGTTTTAGGGCAAAGAAGGTTTGGAGCCGGTCCGGCTTTCTTTCATATTTATTTCTGAATTAACTGAACCGTCCGTCTTTTTTTCATATTTATTTTCTGAATTAACTGAACCGGGCGCGGGAGGAAAATTCTTTACGTACGCCCTCCAGTGTGGAGCCTATAAATTCACCCACACCTTAGAGCTGTGTAAATTTAAACATTTCGTTGTTAGTTTGTTGCTGATCAACATTTTCATCTTTTCACTCGTAAATCTCCGTACTCTCTTGTTATGTGTTAAACCCCTATGATGTAATTGTATTTAAGCCAATTCATTTTACGCACCATTTGATGAAGAAAATGAAATTTAACGTACCTTTCCACAAAGACAAAACAACACGTAAAATAATAACATTCATTAATCAATATGCACCCTTTCCATATACATATATTTTAATTTACTATTACATGTAGAAAATATTGCTCATTATTTGGATACATTAAGTGCGAAGAGACCATTTCTAATGCATGATTATTGAAATAAAAATAGAATTTTGGTAGAAAATTATAAGCAAAATTAAAATATAAAGAAGGTTATGGTTTAAAATTGTTGGCATATTTTTTGGTGGAGATACCGATAAGTAGTAGACTCACTAAGAGATTAATTTTGATTTAGCCTTAAATTAATCAAATATTATCTCTTAATATTTATCTTTACTAGTTAATTTAAGAGAATAATAAAAATATTTATAAATATTACATCTTTTTTTCAACGTAAAAAAGAAAAAGAAAAAGAAATTATTGTGTTTTTAAGAGGATGATAAGTAGTGGAAATTAGTGATCAACTCTTAGACTTGTCATGGTGAAGATAAATTTTTATCTTATTTATATTTTATCACATATATTTAATTTATACAAATATTAAAAAATGACTAGTGTTTTAATTGATTGAAGCATATTTTGATGACATTTTTTCAAGATTAAAGAAAGCTTCATCACAGGGAAAAAAATTGAATGAAGATTAAAATTTATTCTTGTCTGTACTCAATCACAATATTATAAAATGGTAATTAAAAGTTGTGCGTACAAAGTTCTTTTGAAGATTATTTGATTTAGCATAACTAATAAGTCATCTGGCAGAGGCATGATAAAATACCTTTTATTCAGTTGTAAATAAATTTGTTTTATAATATGATGATTTTTTAAATAATATTATGATTGATTTTTTAGTATAAAAAGGAAAGAACTTTTTATTCCTCAAACGGGTAGCTTTATGGGAAGGAAGTGAATATTCGATGTTTTGATATGATTTAGTATGAATATCACACCAAATTTAGGTGACGGGATTATAATTTAAACACGCCCAAGAAAAGAAAAAATAAATATTAAAAAGAAAAAGTTAAATTGTATTTAATAAGATGTTCGGTTGTGTTATTTTAAACCTATTTAATAAAAAAATTAAAAAAGTCTATAGACAACGCATAAAATTGGGTTTGGTGAAACATTAAAAAAATAAAAATAGTTAGAAATACTTTTACTATTTTTATATAAAACTTTAAAAAAATATAAATCGATCCCAATAATTTTTTTCTTGTGATTGTTATGCCCCCTCTGAAAAACCTATAACCCGAATCAGAGTTTTATAGTCAAAACCAGTCGATTCTTATTTTCAATCAAGTCAATTTTAGGACATGTATACTGAGCCAAGATCGATCATGCGTTATAAACTACAAGGGCCATGTGTACTCAAGTATATAATGATAATATTAATAAGACAATAATAAAATAAGTTATCAGAATATATGAGATTACGCCTAAATTTTTATTATTCATTTTAGTATTAGACTGTAGAATTAGATTTTGGTTGTTTATAACATTAATACACGTTATTATTATTATTGGTGGGTTAATAGGTTTAGAGAATGTTATTCAAGTTAAAATTTGATTATTTTATTTTATGGTATTTTATTATATTTTATTTTATATATTTTGGGATGTATTTTGTAATATTGATTTGAGTCGTGAACAAATCAGGTTTTTATTACGAAAATGTCCCCGACCACTATCTCTTTCCCCCGACCATCTCCCAATCACCCGACACCGCCCGACCCCTTTGCCCGGATTCCTCCGACGTGACCGCCGCCTTCCTCCCCAACCACCTCACTGCCCTCATCACCACCCTCCCCACTCATCACCTCTTCTTTCCCCCTTCCCTCTCCCCCATTGCTCTCACCCGAGTTGGCCGCAATCTTGTTGCCGCCGCCACCAGTCACCTACTTCGGCGACAAGCTCCGATCACCCTCATCCACTCTCCCCTCGACGTTCTCGATACAATCCCAAACCCATCCACCTGTGCACGACAATTTTAGAAATGAAGTTGCCGCTGCAACTTGCTGCAACAGGTGATCTGCATCACCACTGGCTATCTCGCTCTGCTGTCATCCTCCTCATCCCCTAGATCACCTCAATTGCACCAATCCCCTCCCCAATCGAAAATCCCTCTTTTGGTAGCCTTTACCCTAGCAGACCACATTTCTTGCCATTGGCACCTAGCACCATCGCCGGAGATCGCCTCGGTGAGCTATTTCCATCGTTTACTCCCTGGTACCACCATTGCTTAGAGCCTCCTTGCCTAGCTGACCAATCCACCTAGTTGTCCCATTTTCTGACTTTTTCTTGTCTCGGTCGTGAGGAATTATTTTGCTGGACAGCAACCGCCGGCTGTGGCAACCTAGCCGCATGGGCACTAGCTCAACCAACCCAGCCCCCTCATCTGCCGTCACCTTGTTTTTGCAATAATCAGCAACTGTGGCTATCGCCGTGTGTCTGACAATTAGGTATAAAATTTTATCCGATTTAATTTGATAATGAAGTATTTTATGATCTTATTGTGATGCAAAATGTGTGATTGAAAATAAATGTTAGTTTAAATTCAAATGCATGTTAACAGATGATAATGGTGAATTAGGGTTAGACAATTAATTTGTGAATCACGTATATAGTTTTTATAATCAAATTAGTATAATTGAATACTAAGCTAATTATTAGAGTTAGGGTTAATATCTAATTGGATGAGGACTCATTTCTTATGCCCTGAAATTAAAATACATGATGTTAATAATTGAATTAAGATGTAGGTAGCTAATTAAATAGGTTTTAATCATCGATTAGAATGGATTGTTTGACTTGAATGTAAATATCACATAATGTCGGGTCATTGTTACTCATGATTGAATGCCTTAGGTTGAGACGTAGATGAAATTGTTGTTGTTTGTCTTGTATGGATTCATGAGGAGTGTAGCATTTATGCATTATAATAAGCATTAGTATTTAGTCTTGTTGTGTAGGATCGGAGTAGGAGCTCGTCGCCTAAGCATGAGAACACACTCAGAGCTTCTGTTAGGCCTGTTTAGCACTCGTTCCTCGTTTTATGTTCTATTCCATTGTATGTTTGTTTTCTTACGTGTGACAGGTTAAATGACATTTTATCGAATCTCACTTAACCTAGGCCATTTAATTAACTCGCGCATATTATAGAAATCTCTTCTCAGACCTACATATAGTTTTATCGTGTTTCAATGAGATAAGAGATGAGAAAATTGACTCGCACGTACCATGAGCAGGTGCACGTGCTAGTCAAAGTGGACTCTGGAATAGTGAGAGGGATGTTTTATTCCCAAGGGATCCTGACAACACGCGTTTTGAATTCCGCACACTCAGAGAAACATGGAGGTTTACAGGTAATATTTAGTATAGCACACGTCTGAATTTGTGGTTCAAAGGGTATTAAAAGTGACTACCTGAGAGTACTCAGCTTTCGTGCTCAAGGCTAGGAGAATTATGGAGGAAAGAAGAATGCTTAAGATATAGTGGAAGCCCCAAGGGACCAGAAAAATGAGAAAATGCCAAGAGAGGTATCAAATCAGTCAGTTCGGGATGCTATCTAGTTTGCAACCTAGTGGCTCCTCAATAGATGCCTTTATGAGTGTTCACGAGAAGTACATAAATATTTTCTTCAAAATAAGAGTTAGCTCTCATTTACCAGTTTGCTATGCAATTATATTTTTAGACCAAGAACACTCATTACTGATGTTTCTTATATATATATATATATATGGATTAAATACTGGATACAACGGCTTGGATGAAAGAGCAGTAGCCTACCTTGCACACACACACACAAACATGCTCGCCTACTGAATGTTTGTTTTGGTTGTTTGTTATGTTATTATGAAAATAAAATTCTTGTGATGAAATTGCTTGCTATAAAAGATGATATGATGAAGACTTAGGTAAGTAGAAAAGGATAATGATAATATGATTTGAAATATATATTTGTGTGCAAATTGAATAATAAAAGTGGAAATGAAAATTTGTAGGTGGGTCGAGACCCAAAACGTAAAGAATATTTTGATGTGGCCGAATTAAATATTTATGTGGAAAATATGGTGCAATGGATGTATTGGATTTATATATTTATACAGATTGATTTGACAGGGTGGCCCTTAATTGCACTTTTAGGGGAGATTTTGTCTATTTTATTTCATGAATTTTTATTGATTTTATCATAATTATTTTGTAAGACAACGTTAGAACATAAATATTTCATCCCTGTTTTGCATATTGTATCACCATCTTGAGATGTCGATGGCAGATTCGAGTAGCTTAATCGAATAAAGTAGATTAAGGAACAGTTTAGTTGTTGGTAACATGTCCGGGTTGGTTTACAGATGAACGGAAACGTGGTGTTATACTTTAAGCAGAACAAACCATGCTAACCAAAAGAAGTGACACCATCATATACTCATCTTGTTTGATAGTTTTGCTTGAGAGTATACCACATCGGTAGTAGTCATGTGAGTCAAGATTAGTATTACAAATCGGTACGGGATAACAGGTCACCCACCAGTGAAGAACGGACGAGATACATGTCAAACCTCATTATGAGTCCCTGTAGGCTCGAGGGGAGATAGTAGTTCTTTGAGTCATTTAAACCTCGCCCGCTTAGAAATGTGTGACTAGTACAATATCGAAAAACATGTGCCGATTGCTAACTGATTAAACTAGAGCTACTTAGGAGTCACCCATGAGATTTATCATTGATTAACTATTCGATAGACTAGCCACCTATGGTGTAGTAAATCATGGTGATCTTAAAAGCATATCCATAGACTTACCAATATGCTTGCTCCCCAGTCTTCTACACAAAGAGATCCGGTGCGCATGAGGACCCCCTAGTGATGATGAGGTATCACCCACTGAGAGTTTTCGAACGATGTGATCTAACCTTCATGAGAGATTCTGTCTCATTTCCTATAACCTAGAGATGTATGACAAAGTTGAGTTTTCATCCAAGGATTTTCACTCACCATCCTGATATACCAATCCCATCGTTAATATACTTAAATGATTGAGATGAGTAAACATTAACTATAGTACATTCTATGAACTACATATAAATTTCACAATACCACACAGTGTATTCTCATACTCCTTAAAACACCCTATGTTTGCTTATGTATGCTCACTACCTTGCCAGAGAGTTCTTATTAATAAATGGTCATTACACAAATAGTTATTAGAGTCATAATATATAATAGATTCATAATAATTGACCTTGTTTCTTTTAAAAACCGAATGAGATATCCTGTCGAGACCGAATTAACTAGTACCAGGTAAACGACTCAGTTCCTTGTTTAGGAGAGCCCCATAGGGTATGACTTAGTTGTCAATGGTGAGCTATTTACAGCCGGTTAACTTGTGTAGTTTTTACTTTGTCTAGGAGTCCACGGCTAGACGTCCTAACTCAGAACTATTCCCAACCTGTAGCAATAGAACCCTTAATAATACCTTAGCTTGGTAGTAGGGCGCGGCGCTCACTCGCACGCGCCTTCACGTGACAAACTCGGACACGTGTGCCCTCGCTTTCCCAATCTGTGGGGACCGCCTCGTCATGTCAACCTTATCTGCTGCTCCAATCACATCTCCACAGTTCGCCACTATAAACGATCAACGGTCCAGATCTTCCCGATCCCAATGCATCTTCTCGAGTCGATAAATATCGCCTCATCATCCACCTCGCTGCCGCCATCGCCACTGCCGCTTTAGCCATCTTCGTCTCCGATGGGCCTTCTGGATAAGCTTTGGGATGATACTTTGGCCGGACCACGGCCGGAGAGTGGCCTAGGCCGACTCCGGAAACATCCTCCTTCTCCCCGCGCTCCGATCCCTCGCTCAAAGGTGGAGCGATGGAAACTCTTTTTACTGAACGAACGAACTTTAAATCTCCGTGCTAAATTTGAATTACTTGCATTTCGAAATCACTTTTGATCACAGTTGGTTGGTTCATAGTGTCGATTTGTTTAAAAGTGGATAGTTCGAGTGAAGTAGTTAGCATCGACGAGTGTTCTTCAAAATTTTTTACGTAATTATAATCGTGAACTTTGATTTAACGCGTGGTAGATGGATTAATCACTTTAAGTAGCTTGTTTGGGTTTGATCGTGGTGTGAATTTGATGGATGCTGTGTTTGGAATTTGTTTGATTTTGTAGGTGTAGATTGTTGTTGGTGAGTGACAATTTTTGTGAATTTTTTCGCCCCTGCTTGTGCGACTTGTGCAGTGTTTTGATCGTGTGAAGTAGCACTTTGTTGTTCCGATTTGTGTGAATCTGAATGGAACTACTGGTTTGGAATTGGTTTGATTTGTTGATGGAGATGGTGTAGAGGAAGTATCATGGTTGGTTGGTTTTCATGAGTGTCTCTCTTTGGGGTTTAATTTGGTTGCAGTGACGGACGGCGGGAGTGCGACGTCGGAGGAGGAGTTGGCGGGCCGGCCGCCGGCGAGTCGGTGAAGGTGACTCGCAGTATCACCATCGTTAGACCGGCCGGGTACGCGTCCCCGCCGGTGTCGCCGGCCGGCTCCTCCCCTCTTCCCTGTCTCCGCTTTCCGGTATGCTCGTCTCCCTTCGATCTCTTTTATTTGTTCTAGGCTTTTAAATTGAAAGTTGCTATCTAAGCTGGTTTCCATTCCCCGGGATAAATTGAGTGTGTGAGTGGTGGGTGGTGTTTTGGCGTGTGAGGGTTGTGTCCAAGTTACGTTGAAAAACAAAATGATTGACATGTATAATATTGGAAATTATTATAGCAATAATCGTAGGGGCTAATATCTTCTTTGACGGATAGGGTATTTTATTAGATCGAGCTCAGTCTCGGTCCTTCTATAGATTTTAAATATAATGAATTATCTACTCATTTGTCTCAATGCTTAGTTGAACTTGATGAATATGCTTCTTACAAAATATGTGTGGAAGGATAGTCTCTAAGATCGGAACTCGTTTTAACTGATCATTAAGTTTTCACACTTCTCTCGGAACAATAGAAGAAGCTTATATAAGCTTCAAAGGTAACTGGTGTCCGTAAGTAGTTGGAACAATCTTTGATATGTTAGTTGTCTGTGGATGGTTACTGATTTATGGGTGGGGTTTGGGTGGCATTATTGGACGGTGGAGACCAGGAGGAGGCAGAGGCGCTTATCGCTTCCGGAGGAAGTCGTCGTCGGACGCTTGTGAGAGAGCATCGGCATCCGAGAATAGACCCAGGAGCCCTCCTCCTACTCACGACCTGTGACATCTGACCACCCTCTTTTAAATTTTCAATCCGAAGAAGAAGAAGGGCATGGCAGAACGAGTGACAAAATGAGGACACGGTACTGTAATCTCGGCAGTGTTGTAAAAAGTCTTCTGGATGTTGTGCTTAAAGAAGTAAGATGTTTGGTATAGACTGTATGGTTGTGTTTGGGGGCGTGCTTGTTCAGTTGTTGTTTTTGTCGCTTTAGATGTTCTCGTTTTAGTATAAATTGTGTATCAGGTTATAAGTAATGGGGTTGGGGTTGCCAAGTTGGTGGGGTCTTGTTTGGATTTTTCCGGGCATGGATGATGTATGTATGTGGATAAGTGCATCTACGTCTTTTCATTGGTAACAACACTTCATGTCTTAGTAAAAATATTAATTTTTCATTAAAAGAAATTGAAAATTGCTATTTTAGGGGGAGTTTTTTTATCAAACAAACAAAGTTTTTTTTAAAAAATATTATCTAATAAATGGGATAATTATATTTAATTATAAAAAAATAAGAATTGTTTTCAATGTTCCCCTCGAATTAGGTTATCTAGTTAAAAAAAGTTGGGATATGTGGGATGTCAGGTGATTGTTGGCGTGCCACGTCAGCGGTACGTACGTGTAGGTCGGATATGGCAAGAAAGGGTAGAGTGATTAGATCACTCTCATTGTAAAGGCTGGGTTATTCATAGGGTGCTTATCAATAAGTTTGGATAGGTATTATCAAAACTAAATCTGTAAATTACTTTAATTTAATATATTAAATTCTAATTATTTATTATTTAAATTTAAATTACCCGAACTCAAAATCGATCATTATTATTTAATAAAATCTGAAGTAATTATTTAAACTCAATTAAGCATCAAATAATAAATTTACATAATAATTAATTAAGTTAATGGATGTATGAACCAGAAAAATCAATCCATCCGTGTGCCGGAGCTAATTGTCATCAACTAAAGTAACCCGACCACACAGAGGCGTTCAAACCCATCGCTCAAAGTAAAGTATAAGCGGGTCGAGTGTGTGCAGAGTCAATCACAAAATTTTTTAAATTCCCAAGAAAAAGCTAACCAATCCCTTCCTCCTGCTAGTTTAAAAAAATCACCGCCTCAAGCTCTGGCAAAATTCTGCAAAAGAAGCAAATTGAAGCTTGGTCCGATCAGAGGATTTTACCAACTTGCTAAGAAAATGCAACTATCTCACAACCATTACACCTAGAGAATAAAAAAGGCAGTAAATATTTCTAATATGGGCCGTTAAATACGAGACATGGGCAAATGAACTCCATTAATTATTTACTGCCTAAAAAACAATAAGGAAAGGATAAGTAAAAAAGACAATCGACAAGAAGACGCTTGTTTCTGTCAAAAATTATACAATAAGATGCCGAAGGCTATCATTTTATTTTGTATAGGAGACAATTAAATATTTAAACTCTTACAATCCTACGACTTATTACCTCTTTGTAATTCGTATGTGTTAACTAAGCGATAAAATCCTAAAACAAAGAAATCATATTTGGGATAAGATCTTGTCATACAAATTGGGGCCCCTCTTCGAGTTTGAGAATTATGAAGATATTTAATTTGACAAAACCCAACCTCCTAGTATGATTTAAATATTTTTATCAAACGAAAATTTGCCATCTACTTCTTATTGGACATAAACTCCATGTAATTGCAAAGGAGATAACTATCGGTTGCCAATCAATGAATAATTGAAAATGCATTAAACGTTTTTCTTCCCCAATTTACAAATTATAGATTTGTCTGCTAGTACGTAGAATTTATACAATACATGTAAATTAAAGTTTCTTTTTTCACAAGCTGCTACTCTACTTAAGGGTTGTGGAGAGTGTTCAAAGCCTAGTTCCTAGACGAGGCTGCTGACGTTGCCAAAAAAAACATTGAACAATTATGCATATGGATGAGGGAGCCAAGATTAGGCCATTATCGGTTGTTTCGTGTTTGTGTGTTGTCTTTTACATTTTTTTAAGAAACCCGGTTGGTTTCGGTGCTCTCCACCTCGACAAGATCATGGCAAGGCCGAAAAGAGGCATTGTCTATGATGGGTGGTTGGTGTTACGTATACGAGTAAAAATATAATAGGTACATATATTAGATTTCTTGTTTTGAGTTTGTAAGTATATGTGTCTTTACTTTTAGCGGGATAATTAGTTAGAAGTTTTTTCAGGTTTTTAGTTTAGCAGAAAAAATGAAAAACGAGGAAATTTGTAAATTGTAATTGGAAAGGAGACCATTGTATATTGTTAGATATGAATGAATTACAAGTTTCCTCAATTAACGGTGAGTCTTTTATTTATTTTATTTTATTTTAGTTTAAAGTTGCTGAAAACCAACCTCCTATTATCCAAACATTTAATTTGTTACCTGTGAAACAACGAAATGCAAGACCAAATATGACAAGGTTTGTCAGCAGCTACCAAATTAAAGGTGAAAGAGTACTACATATGATCTTCCACTTTCTTTTATCCAATACTACTATGAAATCTAATAACAAAAAGAGAAAAACCACATATATATATATATATATATATATATATATATATATATATATATATATATATATATATGGGTTTAATGTTGGTGTACTGCAGCACAGCTAACTTGGCTGTGCTGCAGTTTGATTGCAGCCGTTGGATTCAATCCAACGGCTGCAATCAAACCTAGTAAATAAACGAAAACAGGGAAGCGGGGGAGTCCCTGGTGCTGTTCCCGCCATTCCCGCCAGCAGCTCACCGCGCCGGCGCCGGACGCTGCACGGCCGAGGGGTCGCCGACGGCCACCGGCCCTCCATCCCCTACATCGGCTTGCCATCGGGCTGGGTTGAAGAAACGTCGACGGTCAGAGAAGAGGAAGCGGGGGAGGCGGTCGAAATCCAAATTTCCGGCCGTTGGGTCGCCGCGCCGGACGCTGCACGGCCGAGTGGTCACCGACGTCCGCCGAGCTGACATTCCATTCGTCGGAAAGCCGTCAGCTTGCGTCACGAATCGCCGGCAGCCAGAGAGAAGAGGAAGCGGGGGAGGAAATGGGGTGAAGCGGTGGCGGCTGCTCTGTTTCTGGCAGTTGGGTCGCCGCGCCGCACGGTGCACAGCCGAGGGGTGGCCGACGGCTGCCGGTCCTCCATCATCTTAGTCGGAAAGAAGTCCGCCGTCGCGCACCGTCCGCCGCTGCACAAGCCAAGCTTTGCACGGTCGGGGGGCGGCTGCTCTGTTTCTAGACATTGGGTCGCCGCGCCGCACGGTGCACAGCCGAGGGGTCTCCGACGGCTGCCGGCCCTCCAACCTCTTAGTCTGAAAGCCGTCCGCCGTCACGCACCGTCCGCCGCTGCACGCAGTCCGCCGCCGCACGCAGTCCGCCGCCGCACAAGCCAAGTGTTGCACGGTCTGGGGGCGGCTGCCCTGTTTCGAGCCGCTGGGTCGTTGCGCCGTACGGTGCACAGCAGAGGGGTGGCCGACGGCTGCCGGCCCTCCATCCTCTTAGTTGGAAAGCCGTCCGCCGTCGCACACCGTCCGCCGCTGCACGCAGTCCGCCGCCGCACAAGCCAAGCGTTGCACAGTCGGGAGGCGGCTGCTCTGTTTCCAGCCGTTGGGTCGCCGCGCCGCACGGTGCATAGCTGAGGGGTGGCCGACGGCTGCCGGCCCTCCATCCTCTTAGTTCGAAAGCCGTCCGCCGTACGCAGTCCCCCGCCGCACAAGCCAAGCGTTGCACGGTCGGGGGCTCCCCAAAATCGGCCGCCCGCTATCCTTCGACGGCCAGAGGGGAGCCAGTTCCTCTGTTTCGTGCCTCCGCCTCCATCTCCCTCCACGATGATCAGTCCCTCTCCCAACCCCCCGCCCCGCCGCCCTCGCCGACCTTGCCTATTCCCCCTCCGACCGCTCCGACGGCCGCTTCCTCGCCGCACATTGCCACTCCGGCGTTGTTGTCACCGGCCCCATATTACCCAGAAAACAGGGGTGACGAGAGGCTTCATCTATTTCCCGCTGCCGTCTGTGTCCCGCCGGAAGGTCGGTCGTCACAGCACACCAATTGCTGCACGGCCGGGGAGTGGCCGAAATCCGCTGCCCGCCGCCCGGTTGCTGAAACCACCGTCTCCGTCTACCCACCGGGAGGTGAGTTTAGGTGTGGGGTAGTTTTGTAATTAAAAATTGACTCGCTCCCGACTCGTGTCAATATTATGAAATAAATCTAGAAGAAAGAAGGGGGTGGGGGGCAATCGGTTGGTAGGAGAAGAAACATGGGAGAAGGTCGGGAAAAACATAGGGTTGGGTAGTTTTGTAATTAAAACTTGACTCGCTCCCGACTCGAGTCAATATTACGACATACATGCATAAAAATATAAAAAAATACAATAAAATCCCATAAAATTAAATAATTGATTTCTAATTGTTTTGCTTATTGATTTGAGGTGAACTTTGAGGGTCCTTTCTTTAGATGTATGTGGAATGGGATATTTGGGATGTCTTTCTTTCGTTCATGTTTCCTCGGGTTGAAATTGAATTGAGAAAAACTTTTTCTTTAATGGCGTGATGTTGATTTATTTAAAATGATTGTTTATTTTCATTAATCGTTGGTTATGATGATATGCTATACATGGAAACTTGCAGGTAGTTCAATGGAAGATAATGAAGATCAGATACACGAAATGTCGTTGACTCGACATGGAATGCATATTACAGAAGAAGATTGTGAAGAAAATGAAGAATTTGACAAGGATAGTGAAGATTTTGACAAAACAGAAAATGAAGGTGACGCCTTACAAATATCCGAATGCTTTGAAAATATGACCCCTTGCTTGGGCATGGAATTCTCTTCGGAAAAAACTGCATATGATTTTTACAACCAATATGCAAAAAGACAAGGGTTTGGCATTCGAAAGGGTAGCTTTTATCGATCGAGGAAGACGAACTGTATCACATCTCGAAAATTTGTATGTTCGAAAGAAGGCAAGAAAGATATGAATGACAAGAGGAAGATAGGGAAAGAAGTCAAAAGGCGTAGAGATGTTAGAGAAGATTGCAAAGCTTATATGAGAATACATCTAAGCAAGTGTGGGGTGTGGAAAGTAGAAGAATTTTTGGACATTCACAGCCATTACCCTTCAACTCCAACGAAAGTTTCAAAGCTTCGGTCTCATAGTCGTCTGTCTGAATCCTGCAAGAATATGATTGAATCACTTCATCAAACCGGAATGAGACCATCAGCCATCTCTAAAGTTTTGAATGCAACTTCCAATAGCGCCGACATTGACATAGTGACGAGTCAATCTTGCATCAGCCATCTGAAAAGCACACGTAAGAATGATGTTGGGCGGCAATGCTTAAGTGTTATCAAGTACTTTCAAGAGAAAAATTCAACAGACCATGATTTCTTCTTTGAAATTGAATTAGATGAGAATGGAACGACCCAAAATGTATTTTGGGCTGATGGGAGATCAAGGGCATCTTACTTGAACTTCGGTGATGTGATAGTATTTGATGTAACTTATAAGACCAATGCATTCTCCATGCCGTTTGCTCCATTCACCGGTATTAATCACCATAGGCAATCGATACTATTTGGTTGTGCGTTACTTGCAGATGAGACAGAGGCAACATTTACTTGGTTGTTCAAGACATGGTTAAAATGTATGTGGGGAAAAGCACCGACTTCAATTATCACAGATCAAGATGGTGCAATGCGAAAGGCTATTGCTACTGTTTTACCGAGAACCCATCACAGGTTTTGCTCATGGCACATATCTAATAATGCCATGATTCATCTCAAACAGTTGAAGTACATCCACAGTGAATTTGAGAAAGAATATAATGATTGGATATATAGAAGTGATACGATCACTGAATTTGAGGAAACGTGGAAGATTCTAACAGAAAAATACAATGTGGACCAAGAAAGTTGGTTGTCCTCCATGTATGATCTCAGACACCATTGGATATCTATATACATGAGGGATAAATTCTTTGCAGGTATGACTTCGAGCCAAAGAAGCGAGAGCATGAACTCATTTTTTGATGGATTTGTGCATTCACAAACCCCGCTGGCAGATTTTGTGAGGCAGTATGATAGAGCATTACAATCTCATAGATTTGCCGAGGAACAAGAGGATTTTCATACTTTAAATTCTAAGGCTGTGCTATGTGGACACTCTCCTCTTGAGGTTGAAGCGGCGACGGTGTACACGAGATCAAATTTTGAAATCTTTAAAGACCAATGGAAAAGGAGCCAAGGTTGCATTTACAAGAAAATCGGCAACGAGGGTTCAATAACAAAATATGAAGTTTATCCACACGATGATGAAGACAAAAAACAAGTGGTTGCCTACCAAGCTTGTGGAGAATTGAATGTCACATGCAGTTGCAAGAAATTTGAAAGTGAAGGATTTTTGTGTATGCACATTTTGAAAATTTTTCACAAGAAACAACTCTGCAAAATTCCAAGTCAATATGTGCTCTACCGTTGGACCATTAAAGCTAGATATTGTTATTCAAGCCGAAGTGAGGATACCAACATCAGTCATTCCTCTACAAGTGCACTTGTCCCACTGCAAATATGGAGATTTCGGAATTTGGCTATCCGATTGCAAGATTTGGGAACAAGTTCAGCTGAGCACTATGATTTTGCATTACCACATTTAGAAAATTTGGTTGAACAGCTTGATGCGATTAGGAGTTCATCTTCATTGCGAGGACAAACTAGCAG